>PDNB01000163.1:2419-67745 GCA_002573585.1 Helicocarpus griseus UAMH5409 | reverse complement strand
GGCCCATACCCGGACATCGAATGACAAAACTGAAAGGGAAAAAAAAAAAAAAAAAAAAAGGCAAAGACCATGAATGATAAAAAAAAAAGAAAAAGACCATCATCACGTCGCTGTGTTCCCAGTAGCATCCGAGCCCCACCAGCGCAACATAGTCCTAAGCGCAGGAATATTCTTATATCTGAGGTCAAAGAGCTCAGTCTTGCGTATGACGAGGTTGGATCCGTCGTGATGAGCCAAGAGGATGCGCCCATGGCTGACGCCCATGAGGGAGATTATCACCATCTAATATCGCATGACATCAGTGCCTGCAAGGGCTGGATATAACGGACGCGTGGCAAACATACCGGCATCACAACATTTTTCACGTAGGCAGAACTGCCATACACTTTCAACATTACTTGGCAGATGCACAACAATGCGCCGCGGTTAAGCAGGTTCTCATTGCCATTGACGTTTTCTAAAACCATGCATTTGAGGTGCGGAACCTCGGGGATTTCAGACATGGCCGAAACGTACCAATTGATGCGGCCTTTTTCCTTGTTCTCTATAAGGGGCCGCCGCCGGAATTTGTCGTGTGGGCAGCTATGGGATTTGGCATGTCAGCAGCCTCTTCAGGAACAAAGTCAGTAGCATGGTGTTTATGTACTTTAAAGTGAGGTACGGGGTGCAGTCGAGTCCATTGTCTCTTGCGTTGACGTAAAAAACACAGTCAAAGTATTCCCGCATGTATTCCTGCACAACCTCGGCCGTATCCATTGCATTGTCGTCACCCTCATCCTCCGGGCCATAGGTAGGGTACTCTAGGTCGTCAAAGTGCGGATCCTCAAATTGCTTTGAGAAAGGTATGAAATAGCACGGTTTAAATAAAGGATCTTCATCAGGGTGTCAACGGCATGGGGAGGGTTTTGATACGAAGACGCTCCAGATCTTTGATGTCATGTTGAAGTGGCTCGAGGCGTAACAGCGACATCTCGATCCAGGCTATGTCGAGCCGGCGGGCTCTGTGTTCTGGGGGCTCCGGAGGTACAGGCATTGTGATTGTTCAGGATGCTCGTGAAAGTTAAGATGGCTCGATCTTCCTTGGCGAGGTGTCGCGTCCCTCCCTCACTGTCAGCCAGTTGTTGATGAGTTTTGGGTTCAAGTTTCACCAGGGAAACCATCAGACGGCGCTTATTGAGTGTGCAGATCAGCCGCGCGCCAAGACATTGCGGGGTTAACCGATTCTATTATTCTATTTTACTAACCCTCCGTATTGCTTCAAGGGCCGCTACTCCCACCACCACACACACTACTAGTAGAGTAGTACTGGCGGTGATTGCACAGAAAGCTACACCTATTACGCAGGCCTTTTCGTTGATACTACAATCTTACTTCGCTTCGCAAACTACTACTAGTAGTACTAGTAGTTCAAGGTGTAAAGAGTACTACGAGTGCTGTTTACACTACACCCATGGTGCTTGAAACTCGAAAACTTCCAACCACGAAGACCGAATGGGTTAGTACCATGAGAGATGAAAAACTTACGGGCAAGGCCATACATGGAGAGAAGCTTGTTTCTGCATCAAAATTTCAACTACGTCACTTCTTATTGTTGCGCGTCATTTGGAGGCGGATCAAGAGACATAAACTCGGCCCTGGACCGTTTGATCTGGATAAGTGGATAAAACCGGCAGAAAATATGTTAAGAGGCTATCAGTCATGGAGGCTGTATCGCGAAAGCTTTCGTCGCAGGACTGGGAAGGGAACTTCTTCCTAGTCAAAAACTTTCAGGAGGAAGCTTCTCGTGTCGAAACTGATAATCCCGTCGACGACGATATAATTATTACCCCTTCCAAGCATAACCACAAAAAAGAGCTAGAAAGACGCCGCCAAGTCATGCAGACCCCGACAAAATCAACAACGTCCCCTTTTCAAACGTTCAACCTCGACGACTATGACAATATGAATCCAATCACGCCAATAATGACCCTGGCGGACTTGTCATTATTCGACCCGTCCCCTTCATCAGCTGGATTATCCGACGAGTCCGATGAAACATACGGTGAAAAGGCCCACGGGGCAGAAGACGAGCAAACCGTGAACGCCGCCATTGTCATTTTTCTGAAAGCTCTTACTGCCCACTCTCCTGCACTGTCGAGCGAGTGGACTATGCATCGAAAAGCTTTCAAAGCCAACTTCCAAAATTCTGAATATGAGGCTCGCGTAGATGGATACCTCCGTGGTACTGCTCAGAAAGACGTACGCGCGATTATCGAAGCCAAGACGTCCGTTAGGGAATCGAACTTGTCAGGGATTCGGATACAGGAGAGTGCTCAGATGGTAGCTTGGCTGAAGGAATGCCCGCAACCAAGTCCTCCCTATCGGTAGGTCATTAATCACTCAATGCTCCGAACCGACTCTCTCCATTGATACTTACGGAAGTACCTAGGCGCGTACACGTTTCTCAAGGCGGAAAGCAAATCTGGCTTATTTTTGCCGAGTACGACCAGAAGTATCTGAATTATTTGCATGGCAATTCTAAAGATGACGAACCGTTGTCGCTTTTGACAATGCATGAGGTCGGGCCGTATGATACGGACAATGGAGCACATATGTCTTCGCTTGCTCCCATCCTTTTGGCTTTGGTCCTGCGTAGCGAGCAAGACCGTGCAGAAGAGACAAAAATGAGTTCCTCTGGTTTGGGCAGTCTCGGTTGAACTCAACCTTTATGCTGCTGTTGTGAATCAGGCCGTGGCAGCTAACTTTTTCTTACCTTTTTTGTACTTTTATTTCTTCTTGGTCTCATTTTCTCTTTTCTATTCTCTTCTTTTCTTTTCTTTTCTGTTTTTCTTTTACTTTCTCTTTTTTATACCCATTTCATTTTCGTTCGATGTCACGCTTTACTATGGGCATAGCCGTGTGCGGCCTACCAAGTTCTATACTTCCCTCAAAGACGAACATAGAATGTGGCAAAACAACATGGCCAAATGTTGCGCAAGGCTGGCTCGTGTTTTTTTACATGTGCCATTTCCTAACTAGCAGTTATCTAGTTAAGCTTGTACGGCATCATGTATGCACTGGACTTTTTCTCTTTTAACTAACACTCCCCTTCACTTGTGTTTACCAGAATTCTATGATCATGCACTATGAATGAACACAGGAGATATTATACTAACTTTTACATATCTATATAAACGCATTCCTTTGACTCCAGTAGAAGAAACACATTGCTGGGAGTAATAACATAACGAGGGTGGAAACGCGCCAGGCCAAGACTGGCGGGCAATCGTTTTAAAAATGAGCCATGGTTGCTCCCCGAAAATGCATACTGGAAGGTGATAGGAGAAAAGTGAATGCTTAGGAAGATGGAGGATGATAGATTGGGTATGTATATGCTGGCCCGAAAAAGGGATGAGAGGAAATTAGTACTATATAACGATAAATAGCAGATATGACGCCCTCGAATTAAACAATTTTTTAAACCCAAGAATAGACAGATTGCAGTCATCGCTTAAACAATCTAGCCAACAACAGAGTGATGAAATATATATAACCAAAAACAACGCAAGCGGTAATGCTAGCTCACAAAACTCCCTTTACGACATTCCTCCTCTTCGTAGAATCATCCAACATTTTCAGCTGTGGTTTGCTCCTCGCCAATAAGACTACCAAGGCAGCGTCCTTGGAAGGATTTTGGGAAATTGATCATGGCCCCTCGGAAATCGAATCCATAGGCGCATGGCGAGGACCCCATTTGTCCCCACTATAGTTGGATGGGGATGGCGGCGGCCCAAAGCCTATTCTCCGCAGCGAGCTCTGAGCCTCGCGAATACTGTTCATCAACGACTCGTGGCCCTTGTTCACGCTATCAATGCGCGCCTGCAGATCGTCGGCGATTTTGACGTCTTCTTTCTTCTTCTCCTCTTCCAAGCGCTCGAAGATCTCCGGTTCTGCATTGGCAAACTTAGCTTCGGTGACGGAAACCTCGTAATCTGCTTCGTTGAGGCATTGGTCCGCCGAACCGAAGCTCCGGAGAATTGATTCAGAGTCTGCACCTAGATAGCCGACGTAGGACAGTGTAGATGCCATGACCTGCTCGGTTTCAGGGGATGTTTTTGCAAGGATGCCCAGAAGACGCGAATCCAGCTTTTTCATTTTGCCGGCGATGTCATCGAGGAGCGCTTGGTTTTCTCCCAGTCCACGCATACTTGCAGCATCAAACGTATCCATGAGAGTATTTGCCCGAATATCCTTTTCCCTGGCAGCGCTCAGTATATTCCTTTGTTCCATGCTATCGAAATCGTGATCGAGCTGTTTGAGTAGTTGCGTCTCTTTGAGGCACAGGTAATATCTGCGTTCGGTATTCTTACGTCGCCGCTCTCGCTCCAGAAGAACTTCCAGCTGTTTAGCATGTCGAGCCTCCATCTTCTGGAACAGCACCACCGCGATATTCATTATTTGAGAGAGGTCATGTGTTGTGGTTCTCAACGAACCAGGCGAGAGGTTGTTAGTCGTGGTTTCCGCCTTGAGCATGTCGATGGCCCGATTATATTGAGCTTGGAGCCTGGCAATCTCTTTGCTGAGCTGGAATTCTATGGGGTTGTATATGTTAGCGACGAAACCATCGAATTCCTTCCGTTCTTCGGTGAGTTGTCGCTGAGCTTCGGTTTCCCTGAACTCGTTCTCCAGAACAGTAATATCAGAATAGCCTATTTCCTTGTCATGAAAAAGTCCGTCGATATGACGCTCCGATTCCCCCTGTCTCACTGCGCGCTGCTTTTCCAGCTCAGGACGTCTAGAGCGCGACGCCTCGTCCCATGCATTGATGGATTCCTGAAACAAAGCAAAATTATCCGGAACAATTGATAGTTCGTTTTGAAGCTCAATGACGCGGGGGCTGTTGGCGGGATCGGGAAGTGACGTTGGGACTAGAGCGCGCAACGAGTCAATTATTGCGGTCGCATTACGTGACGTCTCAACTGGGGAAACCTTCGTCCCGGAATCGGAACCCTTATTTTTGCCTCGATAAGCCACACTTCTCTCCCTGATCAGACCCACGAATGTTACATTACCCTCTGCCCTCTTGACTGGTTTGTTATCTGCACAACTTGTGTCAATGGTGAGCGGAGGAGGTGCGTTAGCCATTGTCCGTCCATTCGCAACAGACGCCTGCCGTCTCAGATCAGAGTAGGCTTCGTGCGCTGGTTGGTCAAAAGACAACGGTTTCGAGCCGCCTTTAGTACCCTCATCCTGGTCAGACGGTTTGTAGACAGGTCTTGTAGGTTGGCTTAGGTAAGGCGCAGTGCTTTTCTTGCGAACAACCGTCGTAACGGTCTCCGTGGGAACAGAGTCTGATTGCGGAACGGTTGGTTTGGGGTTTTGCGGAATGAGGCTGCCTTGAGTACTGCGGATTTCCAGGGGTGTGGCTAAGATAGATTCTGATCTGAACAGACCATTCTCAGCGGCTTTCCCCTCCAAAGGCTTGTACGCGGACGGAGGGGGACCCAGAGACATTCTACTGGCAGCGTCCTTGTTCTGGCCAGCGTCCTTGTTCTGGTTAGCATCCTTGTTCTGGCTAGCATCCTTGTTCTGGCTAGAGTCCTTGTTCTGGCTAGCGTCCCCAGCTTCTAGTACGGGGGCAAGGTTAGCCGCTTTTATTTCAGGTACAGAAGACTTTTGTTTTTTGATGGAAAGGTTCTTCGTTGATCTGACACTAAGTGTGTTTGTTATGTCTTCCACGCCATAAAGGATCTCGCGCAGCTTAGCTTCCTTGTTAAGAAAATGAACAAAAATTTTGAATTTATCTTCATCCGAATCTGTAGACATCTCCTTCCGAAGCATCGTGACATATCGACTCAAAGAAGATTTATACCACGGGTCGAGATCTTCGTACGGATCAGAAACCATTATTATAGGCTTAGGGGCTGGCTCTTCCGCTTTAGGAGTGGACGAGCGAGTGCTCCCGTCTTGGGGCGTTTGGATAGATGGGGCCGGAGGGGTTGGAACACGGGGTTGTTCGGCGACAGGCGTCGAAGACTTTGGAGTGTTGTCTTTAGCCTGGCCAGCATTGAGCGGACGTATTTCAGACTGCACTGGACCAGACCACGCTTTAATAAGACCATCGATTATTGTAGATCCCTCAGCTGAAATCGTGGACGAAGCTATACTATCGGACCGTTTCAGTCGTAGAGGCTTCTCCGGCTCTTCTAGAGGGGAAATAGTCGAATTGATTGATCCCCTCGGAGATTTTGATGTGGGCTCAGCTGCCGAGTCTTTCCGCGGACTAGGCTGGCTAGCTGGAAGCTCACTCTCAGCCGGTCTGTTTTGGTTCTGTTCACTGAATGTCCGCGGAGGAGTGCCCGAGGGAAGCTCAAAAGTGTCGGTACGCTTCTGAGGGGTATCTGGTTTGAAGTTGAAGGCAGCTGTGTCATCAACCTCTTCCTGAGGGGGAACAAAATGTTCCCAATCTGATGGACCGCCGAATCCTAACGCTGAGGCGGTTGGTACAATAGGGGGAGACAAAGGTCCAGCCGGCCCAGTCGAGGCAGGGGGTAGCGACTCCGTGGTATTAAGGGATAGATGTTTCTGAGGAGGAGTCTTGGGCAGGCTATTGAATCCGCCCCCTGTGGCTCCCGCAGTGCCATATTGGACCGGTGCAGCCGGCCCTGATGTTGTTGGCTGCGGAGTTGATGGTCTCCATCCCATGGGAGGAGGGTTTTGTTGCGGTTCCGCTTGGTACGGTGGAGGGACTGATAACGGGATGGGCTGCATTTGTTGACTACCGGGAAAATTCTGGGCTTGGAACATATGCCAGGGATGCTGCCCATGTTGTTGGTAGAAGGCCGCAAGGTCCATGTTCATCATCATGGGGTTTGGCTGATAAAATTGTTGAATTGGTTGGGGCGCTGGCCATGGAGAAGACTGGCCTGGGGATTGAGATCGCATGTGGTCAATTGCGCTTTTTGGGCGGGGCTGGAAATATTGGATAAGCTTCTGTACGACCTATAGAAGGCGCTGTCATATCGAACATACCGGCAACTGCGGAGCAGCGATTTGACCTCCCCCAAGGCTTGACTGATGGTGCTGGTGGTGGTTATATCCTACGCCCAATTTCGATGCATCCCCCACGGGGGAGAGGGTCGTGCGAGAATTCGGATCTAAAGCTTGTGAGGTCCCTGGCGCGGGGCCAAAGGATCCCGGGCTATACGGAGGTGCGCCAGGCTGTGATACCGGATGAGGGAAAGGGGGTGGAGGTTGGCCATGGCCCTGCTGGCCCGGAGGCCGCTGCCATTCAGGCTGCGGCGGGGCAGCAGCGACCGGATAGAAGGGAGATATATTGGGTGGTTGAGAACCGTACATTTCTATACAGACAAAAGTTAGCATGGTAATGAGGTATGCATGGCTTGCTCAGTGACAAAGCTTACTGGCTCAACTTAGGGGGGTTCCGGGGAACGCTGGTGGCGGGAACCTTAGGGAAGAAGCATAGAACCCGGGGTAACCAAGATCGCTATTTTTTCTAATCTCCCAGCCCCTTCCCTCGAGCGCGGAAGGGAGGCCAGAGATAAAGCCGCAGAGACGACTATGAGAGAATTCACGCGGCGGTGAGTTGTCAAGAGGAAGACGAAATGTCAAGTGGAGAGATCTCGTATGGACTCGGGCAGGTTGGAGGCGGTTAACTTATGTCAGCAGGTAGGTGTGTGCCCAACAACGACGGCACCGTCTGAGCCGCATCAACCCAAACCCAACCTTCTTCACTCTTCAAACACTGAAGATACAACAAGACAGCTCAATAACAGAGGTTCGACAGCAGCAACCGAGTGCTATCACCGGCAGAACACACGATGCTTGCGCGTTGGGCATGGGTCAAGAGTTGAAAAGGAGCTCTATCGCCAGAAATAGGACACTAGTGTGGAACAAGCTGCAGGGCCACCGCGCTGCTCAGCCCTCCATCATCCCTTAGCGCCGTGGCAACCCGAAATTATACGGAGATAAATACGATGGTGAGGCATATCCTGGGATTCCGATCCATGCTGCATGTCGTCTCAGGTCTGTGCTGAAGACCTTCTTAAAAGGGGAAGTGAAGACCATCTATCTCTGTGATTATGTCGCAACTTACGAGCGGTTGGCGGGCCCTGGATTTGTTAAGTGACGGCATACGGGTTATAACAATTATTTTTCCAAGATACTCATTATTCTAAAGATAGTATGCTAATGCTAACAAACCAGGTGATGCCTAGGGGATAATCAGTGCTTCTACTCTGTTTTCCCACGATAGGCTATATTTGGCCCTCGAACGAATGAATAATGGACACGAGCTCAAAAAAGCTTGTTTTGATCTCTTCGTCTGCTGACGGAATCTCCACATTCACAACAATGCGCTTTTCTATATATAAACGACTACTAGGTCTACCTTACCGTAACCGAAATATCATCGATCCTGCCTTTGCTTTGGTTGCGTGAGTGCCGCTGAATGGCGTCTACTAATCAATGAAAGTGAATGCCGCCACAATGACCTCTCACTTTGTACTTTATTTGTTCTTGATGTTGGATGAACGTTTGCCAAGGTGGAGCTTTCATTGTTATACTATCTCAAACGCTTCTGCTACAAAGACATATTTGCAGCAACAAGCAACTTATTGTTGCCACCCCCTTGTTTGTTCACATTTTGCTTTCAGTCATGAAAACGTAATTGGCTTTAATGAAGCAGTTTCTCTTTGCTTGTTCCATATGGAGGTTCTTTGTACGGCGAGAGGGCCATGGCAAGTTTCGCCATCTGTTGAAGTACAGAAAGTGCTTGCTATTCTCCCAACGGTCCGGCTCCCATACTTAACTATAAGGCAGCTTTTTGACTGGAACCTCCCGAGCTTTCTGTCAATTCTTTAGCTTGACAGGTTTTGGAGGTGACTGCTTTGGCTATCCACATACTGTCATGCAAAACAAAGGAATCCATCCAAAAAAAAAGAAAAGTCCTCATTGATATCCTGATCATTTTTGTTTCCAATCATATTTAACTGATATCGCCTCCAGGCCTGTGTGTACCTGATCATTTTTACCCATTGCATTTCGAAAGTCAACTGACTACAAGTTCTTATGATATTTTGAGGATCCCATGGCAGCCAGCGGCGAAACCGTTTTCAATACGTTGCCCCCGGAGGGCACCGTTCGTCCCGCATATTTTCCTCCCCGGCCCGATTTATTCGATGAGGTTGATTGGGGGAATTTCCCAACACAACAGGAAGCTGAGAAAGCGTACAGGCTGTGGTCTGTCCAAGATCACTGTCTTGGAGATGAAAACAATAGACTTCGCAGCAGCCAGGCCACTGAAACAGAGACGGATGACGTACGTGCAACCCAGAACTGTCTCGCGCGGAATGTATACGAAAATATCTTGCAATCCCACTTGTTTCCCTTGCGGCCAACTGAATGGCGAGCGAATGCACAATACAGACATATACCTGGTACCGATACATACGAACCTTTGAGCTATGGGGATATTTTTGGACCGGACGACCCTCATGGAAACGGGACCGTGAAACCACCTTCACCCCCCGTATTGGTAAACGGCCACAATGTTCTCACCGACAAATTCTGGACTAAAGTGAGACTCCAAGCCCAGCTGCGATCTCGCCGGCTAGACCCAGTTGGCCTTGTCGCAAATCTACGACGGCGATTATACGACTACGAGCTGGCAAAAAGAGAAAAACAGACTTACCAAGACGGCCTTCTACCTCGGGAAGATCTGTCTGAGTGGGGTATCAGTCGCAAGAACGATTATATGATCAAAATCTCTTCTCAGGGTGTGCTCCAACCACTCGACATATATACCTGGGCAATTATGCTCAGTCCCTACAACCCTGCCTATTGGACGAGCCGTGCTTTTCTTCATTATCAGATGGGACATTTCGATCTCGCTCTGGGTGATGCATACCGCGCACAGCTTCTTTGCGAGGTTCTGGTAAATCCTCATGCACGGAATCGCCAACCAGGTCTCTATGCCCGAATTTGGGACGCGGTTGAGAAACATATACTCCAAATCTCCCGGATTAATGGGAAATTGGCTCCCGAAGTCCAACTACTGCGAAATTCGAACGGAGTAAATTATTTCATTCCCACCGTCCGCAAGGCGATACACCATATCATCAGTCTGAGCCTGCTAGGGTTGCGATGTTGGTCAGACTATGAAGCTATGGAGAAGCACCTCACAACACGACTTGTTATGCCAGATCGAGATGCGACCGCAATCATGGAGAGGTGGGATGGTTTGAAGGCTTTTGTAGCAACTAAAAAAGCCAATAAGGAGAGGCAAAGCGACGAGTACTTTTTCGAAACGAACTGTGGCCGTGTTCTGATGCAGGATTATCCATACAGTGCTAAAGATGTTAATAGGGCCGCTCAGAAGTTCAAGAGAAAGATAACGGAAGACTTCATTGGTAGGTCACAGCTGTTCAACCCTAACGCTATGATTACAGTCGACAAAGACATAGACGGGGATTTGAGCGTTTACGCATCGAGGGATATCGAAAAGGGGGATATCATTTATATCGATGAACCTTCTATACGAGGACATCTCCAAGATTCAAGGCGAGACGAGCACATGCAGCAGCACTGTGAGAATTGCAAGAGGGAGATTCCACAGGGCCTACTGGGACTCACCAAACAGACATGGACCACAGTACCAAGGGATTTGACAAGAGCAGTCTGTGACTGTTTCAACTTGTCGGAACCGTTTTATTGGTGCTATCCGCCTAGTGAGGAAGAAGAATTCGGCCTTGGGGTCGGCGAAGCTGGGCCCTCTGGTAGGGTCACCCGATCGCGAACTGCTGCCCTACATTCTCGGGGGGAAAGTCGGGGAATAGGCTCTGGAGCAGGACCATCAAAAAAGCGGAAACGAAAGGAGGCTGCCTCTCTAGAATCAGAAATACTCGAACGACCTGCCAAGAAGCTTCATTCGTGCCTGGAAATAGGTCGTTCGCTTTACCACTTCCGCGCATGTGGAAAAGACTGGAAATGGTTGCACGATTCAATGCGTCCTAACTACTCAACCAGAGGGAACGGACCACTCGAGCATAACCAGTACTTGGCGTGCACTCACGAAAGCCATGGAACCCAACTCAGTCTCTTGCTCCGAGAGGTTTTTGATGTGACCCTTCACCGCCGAAAGGTGGACAATAGACCTAACCTTCTAGCACACGAGATCGATGAGCTGCTGCCTCTTTTCGAAGGAGAAGACGGCCATTTGTTCCCCTTCTCCTTCTCGGCAAACATCAAAGTTCCGTTCGATATCCTGATGTGCCTGGGTGTTAACATATTCCGAGATCTAACCTTCGATACCTGGGTAATTCAGACAGTGCTTAGAAAACTGCTGCCCAATGTCATCCCGTGGGATATGGACCGACGGGGGAATGCAGATACGCCAGAGACCGCAGTTGTGAAAAGCCAACGCAGAGACATGAGCGGCACGCCATGTCTTAATCGCCCAAAAAAGTTGGACCCGACCTTCAAAAATCTATATTTATTTCCCGGCATGTCATTCTTCAACCATTCATGTCTAGGCAGCGGCAACGCGTTGTGGGACTGGGACTCAGTCATCCCTAATCGGATCATCGTTTACGCCAGCACTGACATCCGCGCAGGAGACGAAGTCCGCTTGCAGTACCACAATCATTATATGGGGACAAGAAGTGCATACCGCCTCTTCCAATCAAATTGTACGTGTGCACGCTGTGCCGACGAGTTCCCCAGTGGGAACAATTCCTCGGGTTTTTACCATAATAGTAATGACTACGGGAGCTCCAGCAGCAAGGACAGCCCATCTCTGCAACCCTCTCCTAATCGAGACCCATCAAACGGCAGCGGCACTAGGGATAACGGCCAGCCCAGCGGAAGCCCAGGTCACAAAGCCGCCGGCAAATCAGCCAGCAACGACGGCGACAACAATAACGACGCCGCGGACCGCCCCGAAAACCCGCGTCGGCGTATTTCCGCGGACGAAAACTACGACGAGGAAACCGCTAGCTCAGACTCCACGGAGGTTCTTGACGAGCCGCTCCGGATGGATGGGGATCAGCGTAGGCCAAGGGTCAAGTGGGCTGGTAAGGAGGTTACTGCTGAAACGTATAGGAGGTATGAGAGGGAGAGGGAGAGGAAGCAGCGGTTGCAGCAGAGCCGGACGCGGGATTGATGCGCCAAGGACAGCTCGTTTGGTTAGGGGTGCAATAGGAAGGAAGAGGATGAGTGTGCCGGTGGGCCTCATTGTTGTGGTGTAGTGAGGGTTGAGGTTGGTTAGGTATGCTGTGCAGCTTGTATTTTGTGATGCGATATCGGCTTTTCTTACTACGTAATCTGCTTCCTTCGATTTATGTCTGTCTACGAGATTTTGGTTTAGACCGTGCTAACATAGACTGTGTACTCTACCCTGATACGTTTATGCTTCTACCTTTCAGCATGTTACCACCTTGTCTTCTCTGCTTTGATAATGCAGATTAAAATATGAACTGAGATACTGCATCTTAGGTCGAGCGTACTTCCACAACTACCAGCTGGCACCTTCTCTTCCTGTATCCGAAGGAATGCCTACCTACCATACCGGACATCTGTAGGGAGATTGTATGGTTTTTCAACTGTACCACTGCCATAGTCATTCAACATTAGTCACCCTACTGTAATATTCAATACTATCTGAAGATCAATGACATCCTCTCACTCAACATCTAATCATTATGACATCTCATCATATGCAACATCTAATCTGAGTGCTACTTAGTGTTGTTAACCCGAACCTCTGAACCCGCCGGGTCACTAACCCGTCCCGCGAAAAAACCCGTTTGGGCGGGTTTCTAGTTAAAGCCCAAGCCCGTAAGCCCTATTGTTTCGGGCACCTCAGCCCCCAAAGCCGACCCGACCCGAAAAAAAAAACATGCCCGCGCTCAAAAACCCGTTACGGGCCAAACGGGCTCAATTAGTTACACCCGCAGGCCCGTTGTTGCGGGTTTTTTAGTTAAAGGCCTGACCCGAAGCCCTATTGTTTCGGGCACCAGGGCCTTTTTTTTGACCCGACCCGCGAAAAAAACAACACTAGTCTCTGATTAATTTTAAATTTAGTCAGATTACAATGAAAACATTATTTATAAACAGAAGTTCTGATATAACAAACTCTATTATTAAAGTTTTTACATTTATTGTAAAAAATCATTCTGTTCTCACATGACAAATTATAAATTTAATTAATTAATAAAATCTGAAAAATATTATTTTGCAAGTTTGTTAAAAGCTGCAGTAGCTTCTGACAATTTGTAACGGTAGGCCCCCGGGGCCGCCTATAAGTACGGGTGCTGGGCGCGGCTGGCTGAACGCCAGCCGTCTTATAGTCTTTTTGGCCTAGCGGTAGCACTCCTGCTGCCCAGCCAGGTAGTGGCCGTGACACAATTACAGCTTAATTTACTCTATATTTCATCAGTCTCAATCTTAATTAACTTTAGAAATTGAAATATTATTATTTGCAAAAAGAACAATATCGATTTGCGTTAGCATGGCCAATTCTGCCCCACTCGGTCCAAGTAGTTTGGCACTGTCCCCATCTGGCCTAGCGCGCCTGTTCAAGGATAGCAATCAACCCAGTGATGTCACTGCTTTGCGCACACTTCTTTGGAATCTCGATTTGTGTCTACAGCATCATTCCCTTTTATTTTCCTGTCTTCCTGTTAGCGATCCCTTATAAGGTAGCATGAATAAGGGCAAGCCGAAAGGTGAATCTCCTCTCATTGAAATCTGAAATGTACGGCATTCTCTTTCAAGGCAACTGGAACAGAAACAGATGCCTTCATGGTTCACATGAACGTCTTATTCGCGAGTTGCACAGCATTCTCAGTACAACCAGTCTTCCTCGCTCCTCACGGTCGTCGAAGCGGCTGTATTTTATTGTTTTCGCAACCCAATGATGCGGGCTTAATCGTGTACGGCCGGGCTTCTTTACATGTTTGATTGAGATGCATTCCGCATCGCCCACGCATGTCTCACGAGTCCACGACCTCGGGTTTCTCCTGCAAAAACCACATGAGTGGACAGCACAACATCAAGATTTTCTCCGTGTGAGGGAGGAATCCCAGCTGTCACCCAAAAATCTTCTTGACCCAGCATTCCTGCCCTGTGATGGCGATCAAGGTACTGATACAGACCATAACCAACTCTCAATCTTCGCGTTCTAAGTTATGAAACAGAGTTTGAAGATATCGCTGCAGATTTCACCAAACCAGGAAGAACAGCTCTTCAGGCCTTCTCCTGCTGGGTGGACCGTGCCAACACAAAAAGTCATTTTCTCTATCCTTTCAATCGTCTGCGAGAAATGATGACATTGGAAGACGAATCCAATCAGTTGGGCAGTGAATATTTTCAATTGTCAAAGCGCGTTATGATCAGCCTTATCGATGTGCTTCTTGGACTTGTCCATACAACTACTAGACTGTGAGTTCAAATTTCATGTGCCTCTGGTACCTTGGTCAGACACACTCACCCGAAAATGTCTTAGTGACTCGCCTTTTAAGTCGAATATTCCATTTCAGATTCACTCCCACAGTGTGAAAGTTACCTTGAGATGTGCAGGGTTTATTTGCAGACATTCTGATCTCAATGGCAAAGTTGTCCCTCCGCTGACTACATTTTCGGTTTGTCTTGTTCATTCCGCATGTACTCACTTCTCTAATGGATACTTGTCAACATGAAATTACAGGCTGTGAAATGTCATGGGGATACAAGCATTATCTCCTATGAAGTTCACAAATGCTCGCCCAAGCACTCTTAGCGTTTCAAATGAACCCAACACTCGACCGTCATAGAGGATTCGTTCTCCGGATGGAAGGGACCAAATTACAGCTCAACTCGGCATCGATACCTCGCCCCTACATCCACAGCCTGAGTCAGGACGATCGCCCCCGTGATGAGTTGGTACTTCTTCGCTCTGTTGCCTATGATCTCCGGGAACCAGAGCAGCGCAGGGAGGCCTTAAGGATTCTCATTGGTCTCCTGAGACACATAGATGCAACGCAATTCAACGGTTAATCTGGTGCCGCTGCATCTCGAACGATAAATTCTTGTAAAGGGAGCAACTTTGGCAATCAGACATATTTTCTCTCTTTTTTTTCCTTCTTTCGTCTCAGGGTGGCAAATGTTCCACTCCTGCCCGCAAGGAAAGTTGTTTTGGAAAAGAGTATCGCTACCGCCCTATCTCCACAAGTTATACTTGAAGAGCGGCACTTACAACCATGGACGGATTTATGCTGCTGTTCACATTACTGTAGTGTTGATTTAAATTTTAGGGTCTCGAGCGTTAGGTGTCTGCAGATAAACCTTGCTACATACTGATGCGAGAGGTAAAGCTTAAGTGAAACTGAATCTGATCAGACAATATGGTGTTTCATACTCAATATCCGACCTCCAGCAATTGACGTCGCGGGGAAGGAGCTCGGGAAAGAAAGAAACTTATTCAAAAAGCTTTTGTAGCAAACCGACCTCGGCCTTCTGACTATAAAGATAGGTGATTAGTCCGATACACAACTTGAACACCCGCACTCGTTCATCTGGCAGCTTGAGGTCAAAAGGATGGGACCGCCTGACACATAGAGATTGATGAATCGGCATGATAGCGCTATTCACTGCGCGTAGATATTCTTTCGAAAAGCGGGCCGCGGTTAGCTTCAAATGGGTGCCATGTATGTTCAAGACAAAGGCCTCCTGGTCTAGCCAGTCATCTTCACGAAGCTGTCGCGTGTTATCCATTGCTTGCCCGAGCAGTTCAGCTACTTCCTGTCCTAAGATCCGGGCAATAGCTTTCAACTTCAGAGAAATATGATGTCACCTAAACTATGGTTGAACATGCACACTCTTTAAACATGATGTTGCAAAGAAAATATGATAGTGGCACAGTCAAGCAACTGTACGATCTCCCCATATATTCCCGGTATGGTAGATAGGTAGGTGCTCATATCCTAGTTGCTCTTTTCTAGTGTATAGCAAACCCATGAGTGTACAAAAAGAACCGTGCCTTTCAACAAAGGGCAACTTGGATTCGTCGAAACCCCAAAAAAAGCAGTATAATAAAAGAACATCAGAGAAAGAAAAAGAAGAGGGAGAGAAAGGACCTTGAAGAGGAATGTACAGAAGTAATGGAGTGATCCTTGAGAAGACCTTATCCTCATTCCGTGTTCTGTCTGCCTCATTAATGTTTCATTTCTCAAAGATATTTGTCTCTTTGCCTAAGAGGGAAAAAGGAAAGAGGCCGAAGGTATATGAATGCCAGGCGCGGGAAATCAAAGGAAGTGCTAACGAGGGCTTTCCCGGCTTGACTTGGCAACTGTGATGCCTATAGATTACAGGCTTACTGAAGAGTTAGTGGTGCTGCGTACAGAGTGCTGATTATCGGAATTGGCCTGCTTGCATGCAAGATATGCATCGCGGCGTCAAGGATGCAAACCAGCTGTGGTTAGATATGGGTCAAGAGCCTCAAAAAATTGCGGTGGCGAGCGTACAGATTGTGAAGACATAACCATGGATTAATTACTACTTAGTCAGGTCTTGGAATGGGCCCCTATCTAGGCCTTGTTTTTTCTTCTTCTGTTGGTGTTAAGTATATTGGCGTCGTAGGAAGAGACGAGACATATGATCCCTGAACCACAACCATCGGGATAGTCTTCATCGTTTTCCGTTCGTCAGTCGGTCGTGCGGCGATAATAAATGGAAAATTCACTACTTGTTAAATCCGTTTGAAGGCAGCAAGAGGATAGTGGCCGATTATCCTAGGCGGACCTTTAGCCTGCAGTTCCATGCCTGAAACTCGCATGAAGTTACGGTCAAGTGACTTTGACCTGCTGTATTCCAAATTATTTAGTTCCTTGGATTCATATTTACCCATGCCACCCTGCATTCTGACTTTGCGTTGGTACTATAAAAAGTTGGTGTCATGGTGCGTAATAGTAGTTCCTTAAGTCGAGATATACTTGCACAGGTCAGAGGACAGAAGATGTTCAGCTATCAATGCCCTGGCAACTTCCACATACCGAGATGGAGTCCGTAGAGTCTTTGATCGTTGAGACAGATTTGTCGAAGTTTACCTTGTGGGCTGTGAGAACATCTCAACGTGTCTGATTGGGTTGGGTGCATCCCGCTGTTGGTCGTACTGTAGATGTTGGCAGAAGCTGGAGGCACTGGCAATGTTGGGTTTTCTTCAGCAATGAGTTAGCTCACTGGCTGGATACTGTCTTTTGTTAGTCATATAACAGCTTCTTGAAACATGAGTAATAATCCCTGTCTCCTTCGTTGGACACTGAAGATTGAAGCCATTCCGGTTGTTTCTGTTGCTGTTGGGACTAAATCCCACATTCCCCCCGGCGGTTAGAACATTTTTACCCCCCGAGTGGTACATGCACAGTCATGACCCTTAGAATTGAGAACTGTTGGCTAAATCCAGTTTGATGCAATTTGCGCATCATAATCGAAGAGATACTTGTCGGTGTCCAGATGGAGACAGCGAAATGATTCCGGCTCGTAGTTTGGGAGCACAGCAAAATGATATGCTTCCCCGTGCCGTTCTACATAACCAGATCCACAAACTAAGCACATAAAAGTACGATCCGACAAATAAGGATAGCTAGAATGCGTTTGGGAAAATACTACTGGGAAAACCTGTGATAATCGCCACCTCGAAAGCCCCACTGGGGGGGGGGGGGGGGATGCATGGAGTTAAGTTCAGTGTTGTCACCGTAGAGCCTAGATATAAACAATATCAAAAGTTTCTCAAGGTGTTTTTTATGTCATATCAGTGTTTGAATAAAGCTCATACCCTTGCTGGAAGCTCGAGCCATGAAGTTCGATTTTGCGGGATGAGATATCATGATGTACACCAGATTTGGCGAGAAACCCCTGCGATGGTTGTTGATTGGAAGAGCTCCAAAATTTGGCAAAGCCTCTATTCTTTGAATTGAGGCGGAATTTCATGTGAAGTGTGCAAGGCAGTTCAGGGGAAAGTGGCTTCTTGAATGGCTATTGGTTCTCCAAGCGCGGGCACGAAACAGACCGTGCGGCTGTGAAAATGAGTTGACGGGGACATCCCGGGGTTTTCGGTGAACGATTCTGGATAGCAGTTCTCCTAGCCAGGTTTAATCGTAGAGCTTCGTGAAAAAAGCACTGATAAGGCCCTGGTGCATGTGCAGAGCGGCTCTTCCGACAATGGCATTCAACCTATCATGTCACAAAGAAGCGGTTTTGGGAGAAGAAGAAGTCGATCTTCCGGTGCCAGGAAATTCAAATGACCGCAGCTGGATGTGGTCTGCCGGCTTAATCCACGGAGCGGCAGTGCTGTAGTCGGGGAGAAATAACGTGAAGTTTTGGAATGAAGATGGCGCTGGGGATGCTGGAGGTTTAAGTATGCGGCACAGCAGCGCTAAACCGAGCACCGTGTCGTATTCTGCACGCCAAACACAAAGTCGCCACTCAACGGCTGAAAAGGAGAACCCCGACTGATGTGGACCATGCGCAGGATCGAAGACGTGGTAGCTTGATATCCAAAGTCGTTGAACCGACTGTGTCTGTGGAATGCTATGACTTACACAGGCCAACTCTTAGGCCCTTTTGACGTGCCATATTGCGGACAGTCGAACATGCAGGGCTTGTGTCTTGTCCGGGAAAACGACCGGGAAGAAAGAATCTTGTCAAATAGATTGCTCAGCCAGCACACCCGTGCCGCATGGCTATCAACAGCCTCGACTTGGATGGGAGTTTTCTATCGTCATAATTCCCTTCCCTAGTGGCCCCATAACCGTACAATCCAACCTCGTCTTAAGTTGAAACAGAGCCGGGAAGAACCACAAAACAAGGGGAAACAATTGAGGATATTTTTGGACAGGGTCCGGGAAAGACGAGGATTGGCTCTGGCCGAGATTTGACTAACGCAGCGGACATTATGAGTATCTGGTTCATCCTGATCGTACATGTGTCGCAGCTAACCGCTAGGCGCGCTGCTGCTGCTGCTGCTGCCAGATGAGCGAAGATAGACAGTGACTGCCTACAGATGACTTTGCCGAACTCAGGGGATTCATGACTCGAAAGGCTTCTTGCTGCTCTGATAGCTATTCTCATCGTGGCTAGCCATAGCTAGGAGGTATGATGCCTATGTTCTCTACTGCCTATCCTCGATGGGGTAATTAACAAACGTCTAGCCGGTATCTCTTCCGAATGGGGACCAACATCTTTGGCCCCTTTTTTCGCAGCAGTTGGGTTGGTATGATGCCTAAATCAACTTGAACTTGAGAAACGTCGACATCTGAACACTTGCTATCTTGCGGCATGCTCGACAGCCTTCTCGTGCTGCCTCCAGTCTCATTGCCTGTTCCACAACTCCATATCGACAGTGTTCGGCACCTCCATAGCCCGGGGCTGGCAAGCTCTCGCTGTGCCGCAGATGGGGTATCTTCTGGACCCTCTACATCATACTTGAAGTACCTGTCTAGTACTCGACGCCGTTGTGGCCGTTTAGCTTCCGATTGGCTACGCATACCCGCCTCTCTGTCCCTACCACTGATAATGGCGGGGATGTGAGTTACCAGTCACGCTTCCTTGATTGATATTTTCTCCTTGGCCGGCCCTGTAGTGGCCGTTATCTTTGCTTCTTTTGATCTACACGCCAGCTAGGATACAGTTCCGCAGTCCACTGAAATGCGGCTCCTTCTTCCTCTCATCTTCGTAACGCATTCGCTTCCTTGTCGGGTTGGGTACCAGTTAGGATAGCTATTTGCCAGTCTTCTACCTGGTACGCCTCTGGATTAACTCCCCCTTTTCTACGGCAAAGCAATCTTGAATTAGGTCTTTACCTTTTTGCACGGCATCAGAAAAGGTACAAAAGGACCCTCAGAGCCCCCCGAGATGCAGTTATTCTTCTTACTCAAGCTTCTTTCTATTAGATCTTGCGTACTCCAGAAATCCTAAGCTTCATCGTTCTCTTGTCTCAAGCTCTTTTCTTTACTTACAGCTTTCCACTTCCTTGACAGTATTCCCATGTCTGCCCCAACGAGCCAGCTCGAGCAGCTATCCATCGGATCCAATATGGCAACTACCCGCGATCAAGCACAAAGGGGTGCTGAGACAATTCGCGAAGAGAAGGAGTGTGCCGACGATAGCTCCTCCGAAGAAGACGGTTCCGAGAGTGAAGATGACACTGATACGGTTCAGGGAAATTCTGAGATTTCTTATGACCTCAGCAACCTGTCGCGAAGCGAGAAAGCTAGGGCGGTATCCGGACTCACCGGAGAATTTGTTGTGGATAAATGCCGTACAACGCGGGACGGATTTGACTTCGAGGTGGCGGATCATGGCCGGGTTCATCTTGGACCGGGCCCAATGACCTGTTCTTGCTCTGATTATGAGGATGATAAGCATGCATGTCGACATGTATTTGTACGTGACCTTTTGTTACCAAATGAACACTGGATACGGGGACTGACATTTGAGTTCAAGTGGCTCGTAGACCAGTTGCACGACTTGGCTATGCCTCGGAGGCCAGGGCCAGGAGAATCCATCTCCCTATATGATAATGGCGAATCCTCACCCCAGCCCGCAATGTATAGGCGTCTTGGTGATAAGATGGAAGATCTTGCGAAGAAGGCTGAATGGCAGTTTGTCCCCGGTGCCAGCTCCCCAGGTGTTCCAGGCAACGAATACGGCCTGTCCATGACCCGCCCCGAAAAGACTATAGATATACTCTCCGCATTTAGCGATAAGTTGCCGGAGGAATTCCGTCCAGACCAGGTGGCAACCATTAGTGAGAAGAGAAAACCCGAGGAGTGTGTCGTCCAGGGGGATTTTGAAGCTACAATGCTGCGTCTGGCTGTCCATGATGATGACGTCTATATCAGCCTTCGCAAAGTGATGCCCTCCCCAGCACGAGCTCAAATATACTTCAACAAAATCCAGGCAAGACTTGACACATTACTTCGCGACTTTGGTAGATACTGTCAACACGGCTCCCTTCGCCGGGATGGGACTGCTCTGGAAATAAATGTTGTCGTTAACGAAGTGCACAAACTTGTTGGCCAGATCGAGAAAAATATCACATTGCGTGCACCATCCGGCCTCGAGACCGCCTCGAATGTCCTTGCCAGCCTGCTTCGCGAAGTCTCCGGCTACAATCGTGACGCTTTTTATGGCAACGATTGGGGCCGTGTAGAGCCCGCGGGCGAAACGGAGAACGACCGCAACTTATTCACCCAATTGATCGGGCAGCCAGAGGTTTCAGATTCATATTTCATTCTCGATATTCTTGAAAGACTACCGCGAGAGGAATTCAAGAAATTAGATTCAGTTTTGAGAATGACGATGAATATAATAAACAACGCTTGTATGCCCAGCCAGTCTGTGGTGGCGTATTTGCAGCGACTACAGTCCTTGCTCAACAGAGACCATCCAGCTGCGGGATCGAGCGTGGCCGCATATGGACAGAAGCGACCGGCCGCAGGATCGTCTGGAAGTGGTCGAAAGCGTACGAAGTAAATGTGTGCTTCCAATAGTTGGGAAAAAGCTTGCTGCTTTGCTGGTGTGAAGTAGCGGCGCACTTTCGAAGCAGAACCGGAATGCATGTCCGCCTTTTCGGTTTACAGGAAGAGATTGGGGAGGTGATTTGAATATTTCCCTTTGTCATTTTATAATTCCTCTTTCCTTGATTTCTTTACTAAACCATCCTCCCTTTTTCTGGTAATCTTCAGGGGTAGTGAAGCGGGCCTTCGTTGCACTCTAATAATCTTCATCCGGGTGTTTTTACTGTTGTTCAGTTGTTTCTTTGGTTAATATTCTGTTAGTCTCGCTCTTTTTTCAAAAAGAAGTAATTCAATACATCTGTCGTCTGTCTCAAATATATAACTGTATGGCCTTTAAAGTGAAATTATCTCTAGGTATGTAGGCATCTCGTATCGCCTTGGCCTTCCTCGCTCATCTATCTGTTTGCAGAAATGAAATACATCAAATAGGGGAATTCTGATATTATGAATATTTAATAACCCTATTTGAGTCCAAGAAAACTCTCAGTCCCGAGGGAAGCTACATGGAATTCATTAAGGCAAAATCCATAAGCGCTTGGATGGAAAGAGGCCCTTCACTGTCAAGACAAATCAATCACAACCCTCCCCTTCAGCTCACCCCTCTCCATCTCCTGAAACACGCCCGTCAACGCCTCCATCTTCTCCGTCCGCAGATGCACCTTAATAACCCCCCGCGATGCAAATTCCATAACTTCAATCGACTCCCTCTTCGTGCCCACCGCCGAGCCAACAATAGAAATCTGCTTCGCAACCAAAAACGCCGGGAACGCCGACGCAATCGGCTTAGGCTCATGCTCCGGCATCCCCACGCACACCAACACCCCATTGGCGCGGAGCAAAAACGGCGCCTGCGCGTATGCTCCGTTGGCCGCTGCACAGACTATAATGGCATGCGCGCCCGTCCCGCCCGTAAGTGACTGCACATGCGCAGCAAGCTTGCTGGCCTTTACGTCATCGTCCGCGAACTGCGTGATGTCGATGAAATGTTCCGCACCGGACTCGAGCACAATGTCCTTTTTGCTACCGTGGTCGATGCCAATGACGCGATGGCCTAGTCCGCGGCTGGCGAGCTGCACGCCGATATGGCCGAGCCCGCCGCCCGCGCCGGAGATTATGACCCAGTTTCCGGGCTTGGCGCGGCTGCGTTTTAGGGCGGAGTAAATGGTTAGGCCGGCGCAGAGGAGGGGTGCGGCGGCGTCAGAGGGGAGGTCGTCGGGGATTGGCGTTACGTAGCTGGCTGGGCCGGTGAGATACTGTTGAAACGTTCCTGGGGAGTAGTATCCTGAGACGCGTTGTTTGGGGCAGCAACCTTCTGCGCCTTCGTTGCAGGGCTCTGGACGGATTGGTTAGTGTTTGGCACACAATGCAACAGTTGCTTAAAGTTGTTATTTGGAATTTGATATAGACATACCACAACTGCCGCAGGCGTATGAGACCCATTTGATACCAACACGATCTCCAACCTTTATTCCTGAAAGTTCGGCGCCTGCGCCAAGTTTCACAACCTTTCCGACGCCTTCGTGGCCGCCGACTTGGCCGGGTTGTGTTGGGAATGGGAGCCCTTTCCACTGCAGAGCCGTTAGTAAGGGACAGACAGAGAGTGTCAGGGGTTATGCTGTGTGACATACAGTGTTGGTCATAATTCCATAGTCTGAGTGGCAGACACCTGAGTGAGTCCTGTGATATCATATCAGCCTTTTAACATTTCTGTCATTGAGGGTCCAGATATTTGAGACCAGGTAGGTACTTTGAACATACAGATTAATCAAGACATCCCCTGGACCTGGCTCAGGAACATCGACTGTTACGACTTTGGTTGAGACAGTTCCTGGGTTGTCGTAAACGATGGCCTTTGCCTGCTTTGGGACCTCGATTGCTTCTCCCATGGCTGTTTATTTAGTAGTAAATATTGTCTTTTGGCAAATATTAAAATGGCAGTTACGTCAAATATACTGTTTTCGCAAATGAAGAATATAATATATGCCAAAAGCAAGGCAGCCAAATTATGGTTCTAGCACGGTTATATACGATCACCGCAACCCCATCGTCACTGATAACAAACCCGAATCCGAACAGTCAGATAATAATGCATATGCTGCCGCGGATGCGGATTTGAAACAACCTAGGCATGCAGGATCCAAAAGTGATCATTTCTCTACAATCCCATCCCCGCATTATTATGAGGGGCCTGGGTGGTATCTTCAGAGGGCTTGCTCGGCTCTTCTGCTGCGGATAGGCGTACTCTATGGGTTACTGTTCGGCTCCGCAGGGGGCTGAATATGCGGGGAAAACGCCATTGATGAGGGGCAATGGACGCCAATCACCGGCAAAGTGGCTCGACCAGAGCAAGATGCTGAGCAGGTGGAGTTAAGTCTACTCCTGGCTTGCTGATTTTGGATTATCTCTCAAAAGCTCCTCTTCTTTGTGTACGCCGAAAAGAAATGTTTAGGTGATAATAATAATGACAGGAATAATGAAGGATCGTTCATCAGCTCAGGATATAATTAGCAATGGACTATCGGCTGGTGGATAGACTACGGGGTCTTTATTGCGGGGGAGGAGAGGGCTGTTGAACATCACATGACCCGTCTTGCCCTAGCTATTTTCCCGATGCTCCTTTCTGTGATAGACACATTCGCAGTTCAACTTCATCAACTATGAATGTGAGCTCGACGCTAAACAGTAGAGCATGCATTTATTTAAAGCCCCCCACCGGGACTTATATGACATTTGAAATGACTAATCCATGGACATGTACAGCACCTATATCCAGGTATACGCCAGTGACATGGGCAATCTTGTTTCGGCAAAATGGAGGCCGACTAACAGCAACCAGGGTTGTGAGCAATTGCTACGATGCGAGAGCTATTTCGTTTTCCAGTATTGACTGCTACGTTTCTTTATTTTTGTGTCTCTGGTCTCTTTTTGGTTTTCGCATTCGACGACCGCAAGTTATTCTTGTTTAGGTGCTGATAGTTGGATATCTTCATTAACCTGACAGCAGAAAATAAACTTCCATACACAGGACGGTCTTGGAAATACGGAGTTTCAAACCCACATTAACAATGCCAATTCCCATCATCGACTCTCATATTCATCTCTTCGCCGCATCGCATCTCGATTCTCTCGCCTGGCGCACTCCCGGAGGCCCGCTTGACTCACAGCATTCCGTCGCAGAATACCGTCTGGCCTCCGCTTCCGTCCTCACCGACCCATCGACGACTGACCGTTTTTACCTCCGAGGATTCATTTTCCTGGAAACCGATCGTATATCCTCCCTCGAGCCGGAAAATTGGTCACACGCCCTTGATGAGGTAGCCTTCCTTTCGCGGATTGCGAGAGGGGAACCCATTGAAGGGGAGGGACATCAACCAGCCGATCGAAGTCTATGCGTTGCTATTATACCATGGGCTCCAGTCCTTGCGGGTCCCAGTGCCCTGCAGGCATATCTATCAAAGGTCCGCGAACGTACCGCTACTGATGAGGTTTGGCGGAAGATAAGGGGCGTTAGGTACCTTTTACAAGATAAGCCTGCTGGGACCATGCTGAAAGATCAGTTTATTGAGGGCTTGAGGTATTTAGGACGGCAGGGAATGACGTTTGACCTGGGGATTGATGCAAGGCAGGGTGGACTATGGCAATTAGACGAGGCAGTGAAAATGCTGGAAAAGGTTTATGAGAAAGACGTGGAAGCGGATGAGACCGTGAAGGTTGTTATAAGTATGTCATATCCATGTTCTTTCATTTGTTATCACTCAGCGCAGTTCTGTCTTTCACAGCAAAGAAGATTACAACATTTGTCTAACCATCATAGACCATCTTTGCAAACCAAACTTGCACATCTACCATGATTCCGTACTACTCGACCATCCCGATTTCCTCGCCTGGAAAGGGCATATCACATCTCTTTCTCGCTTTCCTCGAACATACATGAAGCTATCGGGAGCCTTTTCAGAGCTCCATCCAGATTTCAAATTTCCCGCGAGTACCTCAGATTCGCCACCTAATGAAGAACAACTCTTGTCACTTGTCGCTACACGCCTTCAACCGTGGACGGACGTTGTATTTGACACATTTGGCGCCAATAGAGTGATGTTTGGGAGTGATTGGCCTGTCTGTAATGTACGCGGTGGCGGCAACCAGGAAACGTGGCTGAGATGGACAAAGGTAGTGGAAAATTTACTAGACAGGAGGAAATTGGATGAGGCGGCGAGAAATGCGATTTGGGCTGGGACTGCTGCGAAGGTCTATGGGATCAAACCTTCGTAAATGGGATGAGAAGAACCTTGGGAAACGGGGTTCAATTTGCATGTTACGATTCGTTCGATTAAAGGCATCTTTGATAATCTCTTGTCAAAACGAGGGAGCGTTAAATCCTTCTGATCTTTCTTTCTCATCCTTTTTTGGACTCCCTTCTTCCCTTCGCCTGGTATGATGGGGTTCTTTCACCTCTTCTTATCCCCTTTTGCATGCCTTTCTCTTTCTATATTTCACTGAGCTGAGCATTTGACTCCGTGTCTGTTCCGTTTGAGGGACCTCCCCTTCATACCAGACTCCCAAATGGCATTGGCTCGGTTATGACCAGTCGCAAAGGCAGCTCCGGGATAGGTGATCTCTTTCTATTTCAATCGGATGATTGACTGAGCTATGGCTTAATGGACGAATTCTAGGCTACTTAAACATCATTTCTGCTCTGATGCAATGAGTTACACCCTTTCAATGCTCGCGATGCATCCTAAACTCGATACCAACTCATGGTACCGAGTTTGCAAGACGATATACAGAAAGAATTTTGACGGGAGAATCTGTTTAGTCTAGGCAAGAAGCTCAAGCTCAATTTATTCCTTAACCGCACAGAAAAGGGTCACTTGCTTCATCGAGAAGAGTGAATCAAAGGGATGCATCATTGTTGACTTGGAGGCTGCTTGCTGATTAAGGAAACGGGCATGATTGCTGGATTCGTTTCTGCTTTAAACTTATCTCGAAGAAATGGAAACAAGTTGATGTGTCGTTCTGAGCCGTCATGCCCATTGAGCAATAATGAGGGCAGAATCCTTAGGGGCAAAGCAATATAGGGTCAGGTTACATTAACTAAAGAGGCGGGTGAGGCACGTGGAGAATAATACAACCTTCGAGATTCATTTTGAAGTTCTCGACACGGTACTTGTATAGCCCTATTGAAAGGGCTAGCAAAGATTTAAGAAGGGAGATATCTCAGGGGTAGCAACTTATTGGCATCGAGTCCAACTTATCCAACCCCATACGTTGATATCAGCGACTTCAACACTAGCCATGTTTTTGGTTGTGAATACTTGTTACCTTGATTGCCCTAAAATTTACCTCCGCCGGAGATCGGGCTGTTGATGCATACAGCAAGTGGCGAGAATCGAACGCTACTGGAGACAAGAACAAGGCAGGGTTTCATGACAGTTGGATTTACACACATAACAAGGACAAGTGAAGACGTCCAGGCAAAAGCAACAACAGGGGAAAGAGCACATCAACAACGGCGTGAGCAACCTGGCTCAACATTATCCCCAAAGCAAATATCCGGCACTCAACAGCATAGACAGCAGTACAAGACAAACAACATGTTAAAAGAACAGAGGTCTGTGGAATTAACCGCATCCAATTTGTCAAACTTATTTCCGTATTTCCCCATAGATGCTGGTTGTGCTCGCTTCGCTACTTCTTATCGCTTTACCAGCAAATGCCCGTCAGTACGGGGTCAAGAGACCAAGTAAAAAACCTCTTATCTCTTTCTGCTCCTCCGGCTTCTCAGCGACATGGCGCCGGGTTAAATGATTTCCATCCTTGTCTTGGTAGGTGATCCTAGAATGGCTAACCTTATCGTTGTCGCTATCGTGGAAGCCTTCCCTGAAGAAAGTAAAGACGAAGGTTTCGCCGTCTTGTCTGAGAGACCTTACTCAATGATAGCCATCGCAATAGGACTCCCGTATTTCCCTTCGACCTGGCCGCTGTGCTTCTCGAACTCGTCATCAACACGATTCCCAACGCGTTCACTGAAGTACGACTCGTCGAAAATGCCGGGGCGACGCCAAGCTCCGCCTTCCTGCTCGGTACGAAGGTACAAGGGAATCCCCGATTTCAGATTCCGTAGAAAGCGAAGTCCGGTCTCTTTATTAGCCATTGTGAGCGTCAAGAGAGATTGACAGTTCTGATAGAACTCAGAAAGTCGGGTAGATGATGGCATGTATGTTATAGCTGAGTCCCCCCCCCCACCCCCCCTCCCCGCCTCCCCCCTCCTCTGCAATGACGACCCTCAGGCCGCCAACAGGTTCATTAGCAAGATGGCTTGCATTGCTTGATATCGTTGGCCCAAAAGAGCCAGAATGTCCCGAAACCAATCATTTCAGCCACAATAATTCAGGTGGGCTAGATTGAAAGTGACTGGTGGTCGAGGTAATATCCATAGTAATACCGTGTTGAACAACTTATAATAATCTGTAACGGATGTCGGGGCATTGATCATCATCGCTGACTATATCGGCCACAGAACAGAGGCACCGATATGATTGCTTTCTTTGGTTATCGTAGCGGTAGTGGTGGTGCTAGCAGCAGGTGCTTAGTAACTAACTGACGCATAAGCATATACCCGACAACTGGGCATGCAAGCAAACATCCCCATTTTGAGCTACCCAAGTCGACAGCCGCCGACCCTGTCGTTGCCTAGGACCTTAGCCAGTTAACCGCTGGCCAGATACGGAGCTCTGCTACGACAAACAGGGAGATAGTATCCGATATTTGTGTGTTAAGTACTAATTCATGTTAAATATGTCTTCCCCTCTCCGCGTGTTGACCCGAGGCTCAACGTTAGTCGGTAAACGTGGTCCGGATGGTTGATTTTATACCGCCTCCGTCTCAGACAGAGCCTCGAATCATGGTTCTTGAGGCGTTCAAGAAGTCGCTGTGGACTGCACGACTGCAGCGTCCATTTTCTTTGGGGGAGATTCGATCTGTTATGAGGTCTATCGCGATTGGACTGGGCACTATACATCACAATATATACAGGTTTGTCGCTCAAAACAGGAATTAGACGTCAATGGAAACTAACTACATGCCAGACTTAAAGATGGAGAACGTCTTAGTCAATGGGTTTGACAATGAAACTCCAGGCTCTGGTGAACATTTGGTGACTAAGATTGCTGATCCTGGGATGGGTATGTTACTGCTTCAGAGCTACTAGTATGATAGGAGTATCCATCTTGCTGCCGCCAATACTGGACTAACTAAGGGCTAGTGCAGCCGCCCTCTCAGGGCTCCATATCTGCAATCACATACCGCAGCCCAGAAGTGTACTTCAACAAATCCTGGACAACTGCAACAGATATTTGGTCTTGGGGCATGGTGGTAGGCTCTTAAATATTTAGCAATATTCCTCGCGATAGAGTACCAGTATGCTAACTAATCCTAAACAGTATCTACATCTGCTTCAAGCCCATGTCGATTTCGAGAAACCTGGGATGTTTGACTCCTCGAAGATCAGAGGGACCTTGACAGACAAGGAGGATGCTATCCGGGCGGCCATGGCGCAAGAGTTCGATCTTCACTCGATTGAGTATTACAACTCGGACCCAAATACGCAAAAATTGTTGCCACTAAAAAAAGAAACGAGGACTGAGCTTGATCACTGGGTAATAAAGCTCTTCGATAAGAATATTCCAGAAAAGGATATCGAGGCAGTGCACATCGCGCTGAATCCTGTTCCAGATCTACGACCCAGTGCACTTGAGCTTTTGGAGTATGGCTACATCTAGGGCACCATAGCTTGAGATGCTGTTAATCAAGGATACCAGATACCATATACGAATAATAAATATCAATGTCTTTCCCTAATTATAAATAATGTCCTAGTTATAAATAATGCGCTAGAATAGATGCGGTTTAGGATGCAAGAACATCTGGTTCTAGCGGCCCAGATTGGAGTCCTCGCCTCGTGGAAGAGATTCCACCCAATAGTTTCGTGGATTGCAATGGTCATCGCTGCAGATGCCGAAGGAGTCAGTTAGCCGTGCGGTTTTTGCACTGGCCAGTACGAAGCGTGAAATAGCCGGACCTATAGAGTGCTGCCAAAGCTCTCCTCCTGACCCCTTGCGAACCAACATTCTTGAGACTTCACTTTGTACTTAAAAGTCGTTCTCATTCGCGGACAACCGAGCAATCATTGTTCCGAAAAACTAGTACTTCAGGTCGGCGGGAGGGACCTGGTTCTAGTGGGAAAATCTGATGTCCCCTGTCTCCAAGCGTTTGTTCGAGAGAAAGAGTGTAATCCTGACATTGCTCATAAAGTGGTAATTCTCTGAATTCCGGATTCACTCTGAAAAGCGAAAGGCCTGCCTGTATAAGGGGACTGTGAAGGGTTGATTCTATTTGAGGCTGTCCACCAAGAACACATTGAATGTTGTTTTTCGATTTTTCTTCGTCTTCATATTTGCATTTGGCGAGTTCCAGATACTTCCATTGAAACGAGAGTCGTTTATCCTTATTCCGAAGCAATATTTACAAGAAAATCATTGAAGGTTCACAAATAACCCCCCATCAACAAGTATCTGAGCACCAGTCTACATAAAGCATTCCTGAGTCAGTTCTGTGGCATTTCTATTGTGGCATACAAGGTACAAGCGAGATAAAATCAACCAGGTGGTAATTGGAAAACTTACAACATAACCACTCAACGTCTCGCATCCCAAAAACACTGCTGGCCCTGCCAAATCTGCCGTCTTGCCGAGTCTCCCCAGTGGAATCCTGCCCTCCATATACGTCCTCTTCGCGTCGTCTTTCATATCCTCCTCGTTCAACTGAGTGCGAATCGTACCTGGTAACAAGGCATTACACCGGATGCCATACTTGCCCAGTGCTACTGCGCAAGATTGCATGAGCGAATTTATTCCGGCTTTAGTTGGGGTGTAGTGTGCCTGCTGTCCGCCGCCTACTAAAGCCGAGATTGAGGATATGCCGATTATTGAGCCCCCAGGTGGAGATTGAGATTGGGCCATTTGACGGGCGGCAGCTTGGGTGGCGTAGAAGCTGCCGGAGAGGTTGGTGGAAATTGTGTGATTGAGGAGGGTTGGATCGATTCTAGTTCGATTTGTCAATTGAGATTCTTGTAATGTAGCTTGAAGATTTAGGTTTTCCCCCTTTATAACTTCCTTTAATCGTGATGTAACTTTTTTACCATGGGAAAGGGTGGCTAAGAAATTACTAGTAATGAAGAGCTCTACTCACTCTAGAAACTCCCTGAACTGACATACTCCGGCGTTGCTCACAAACACATCCAAACGTCCAAACGCCTTCACAGTCTCCGCAACGAAATGACCGCCCGTCTCTGGCTGTGATATATCCCCTGCCACAGCAATGAATCTTTTCGCCTCGCTTATTTCATTTTGGTCGGCCATCGAACCCGAATCTGCTTTGATAATTTTATCTGCCTCCCGGAACAATTCTTCGAGGAGGGGCGCCTCGGCTGGTCGCCCTAGGTAGTTGATTGCGACGGATGCTCCTTGTCGAAGATATTCTAGGGCAATAGCCTAAGTATGCGTGATTAGCAAAAGAATTCTTTTTTTAAGTTTGAAATATTCGTTATGATTTCGGCATTGCTGTGTAGTAGGTTTGACCGCAAATTTCAGTGGCCCTTTATACCGAATTTGATATTTTCGCGGCCTCTTCCAGCATTGTCCCTCTTCAAAAGAAAACATAAACAAAAATCTTTCAGTGAAAAGCCAACCGTCTCTAGATGCGGGGGAGATAACAGCATACCCGTCCAATCCCTGTAAGTCCGCCCGTTATTGCAGTAGATTTCCCAACAAGAAGCCTTGGGGAAGCCATGTTACGAAAGAGTATCCCCAATATAATGAGGTTCTAAACGTTCTTTAATGGAGAGCAGTATATGTTTTTATGTCAAGACAGTGGTGTACGTTAGTTTTCAGAACCGCCGAGTGGTCGATTCCGCATATTGGCTAATACTAATACTTTCTGATGTCCAGGGTTCGGGGTAGCGAGGGCCGATCCAGGGATCCAGGGGTTGACATCCCAAGCCGACTACTTCTACGGAGTATAGTCTATGCTACTAGACAAGTGGACCTCTCTTTTTTCCACAATTCCTTCTTCCTCGCAGCCTCCCTCTACTTTATTTTAAAAAAGTGCCTTCCGCCAGATCACTGTGACTTCTCTAACAGACAAGATAACAGACTGCTATGAGCATTATATATTCCATATACAGCTCAACTCCTTCTCTCCGGATAACTGTTTTCATTCAAAAAAAATTGATATATTGTACCTTCCACCCATTTTCCTTCCAGTGATGCCCGAATGATTCAGGCTTGGGTTCTGCAAAATCTTCAACAGAACGCGATTGGACCCGACGAATCGATATCCAAGTACTATGAAGGTTGTCATAACCTCGTTTCTCCGCTTCCTCAATAAGCGCATCCGCCCACGACTCAGGACAGTATGCCAAACTGTAATGGACGTCGTTAAGAAGCACTGAATATAAAGTTTCGTCCATGGGGGAGTCATCATCAGTCTTCCCCTTCGAATTTGCATGCTTCTCCCGGAACTCCAAATTGACAATGAACTCCACAGCTGTGGCTAGGGAAACCCTGACCACATCGGCACCGTTAGCAACGGGATCTGGTAATCCTAGCAGCAACGACTGCGATCTGAGACTTTGCAGGGAAATCGGTGCACTCAGGTCCACCTCTATGCCTGTGCGAGCGATTAGGACCATTGGTCCGCGAAACGTTGCAAAGGTCTATGGGGTTCTCAAGAAACCTTTTTTCTAGCTCAGTAACTGGCCGGTCCATGATTACAACAATAGCGCGGTATAGAGGGAGTATTGAGTGGTGCCGGAGCCTTTCAGGGCGTGCCGTATCCAGAAGGTTGCTTGCTTGCGTACAGAAAGATTTGTGGGCGTCGATCACGCCTTTTAATGTCGATGGACCGGTCTGTGTAATCCTTATGGGGTTTACAAAGAAGTGGCTGTGCTCAATATTCGGCCGTCCCCCTTGAATTTGCGCCCATTCGTTATAGATGGCAGCAAGTATTATCTTCGGTGTCTGGGTTCTTTGTCCATAACAATCAGTGTCTTGCCGCGACTGCAACCAGTAAAATGTCGTAGGTTTATTACGGTGAAGCCGCAGCTAGTGAGGCTTCACTTCGCCAACGGTATCATTCAAGAGCACTTTCATACAATCCACCGTTGCCCAGTTGTGCTTCAAAAGTTCTCGGAATTTATCTTCCCTATAGATATGCCGTGCCTCTCTGAGGTCTGCTCGGACCATCTCCCTCAACTCGTTGGAAACAGGCTCTTGCGTAACGACCGAAGACCAATACTTGTCGATCTCGTAGGGGGAGCGATGGGTTTTCTGGACTGTGTTAATGCCACCACTAGGGCTGGCCCCGGGTGCTGATGCTGTTTGGGTCATTTTGTAGACACGGGGTTTGTTCGGCGGTCCTGCTTGCCAAGTGTCAAATAAAGATGATACTAGCTTACAAGGTATGCAAATAACTACCGATATGTAGGGTTTTGAATATATGAACATATGATTGAATGTTCAAATGGATCAAGTTAAGTGAATAATACCGGGATGGCATGATGTAATGAGTCATACATCAAACCTATTCTACGGATACAAATGATGACAAACAGAACCATCATATATTTAGTAGCCTAAAGTTCAAAATAAAAAAAGAACTTCGGAGGTTTTTCAGTTACCTCTAACCATGAATGCCTAGTTTCTCTCGCTGGATTAAGAGCGGAAAGGTTAAATATTCTATAGACACATGAAGCCTTGATGTGTGCTAGGAGAAGAGATTACTCAGTACAGGGCGCTGAATCCTTATCTTCCTCGGCTGTCTTGTATACAGGTTCCGCCAACTACCAGAGTGCTCTGGGCTGTGTGAGCCTTCCCATATTGACGGTGTTCGTGCCTTCTATAGGTATCAGGGACTGCCTTCCTGCCAGGTACCGGTACCTAGGTACCTGATTTTAACGGGCAGTCAGTGCCTTCCATAAGCGGCGCAGGTGGTGCTCTCTTATTTTAATGCTAATAATAATAATAATAATTTGCTGCACCCGAGACAAGTTATATTGCCGTGCTTCGCTCTGCAAACCAACAAAAGCTTGTCGTTCGCCTTAACTGAGTCAATATAATGACATATTGCATATATTCTAATATTCATTAGCAGCCCGGTTAACAGGGTAGAATTTGAAGAAAATAAGCGGAATAATAACAGTGCACATACCCGACGTCTTGTTGCAAAGTCATCATAGAACCCTAGCCACAAATCGCGGGAGCGGCAATCTTCCTCTCCTGTCTCCGGGTGTTTGACGCACGCAGGTTGTTTGTCTTGAAGCAAATTTCAATCAGCAGAGATCCAGGGCTATATATCATTGAAAAGATTAGTGATCGGCAACGTAACGAACTGGATAAATAACTTCAAAAAACTTCAAATGGAAGAGTCTCGCAAACTAACCTTTGGAACAGGCCAGTCCGAGAAATGAACGAATTTTGCCTGCCAAAGAATCTTCTCCGGATCCCATGACTCCAGCGAGTTCCCCATATATCTGATATGATCTGTGTTTCTGAACTCTCCGGTCAGGAGTATATATGGACGGTGAGGAAGAATGAGTGCGCTGTTGTTGTAAAGATCGTTCACAATCTCCATGTCAAAATGATGTGGAAGAGCCTCTGATATACTCTGTTCAATTCGCTTAAACTCAAATTCGGATGGCTCAATGAGCATCAGGGCTGAAGTCATGACAAAATCGTGAGGGTCCATCCAGTATGCCCGTGGCATGGCGACTGGGGACGGTGGTAGCAAAAATAGCTCGTCCATTGGCTGTTCTGTGCGTTAAATTCTAGTTGTGATTTTGCACAGATGACGGGTACGAACCTTGGTAATAGTTGAGTCGGAATCAAGTACTAGGACGCGATCATACTGTGTCTGGTTGAACGCAAGAAGCTTGGTATAACTCTCCCCCCAAGTGTAGTCTCTGTCTATATAGTTTTCAAGCAAACTTAATATCCATAATAAATGTTCCACAGCGAGGGAAGAAATGGGAAGCATACCCCTTTTTTGGACTTGTATCGGCACGAGATTCACGTCATATTCGAGCGCTTTTCGAAGTAGATTACCTTCAACAGACTTGCTCTCTGCCGAGAAACGGGAGGGGTACATCAGCATGCGATCAGCCTTACTGCCAAGCCGATCAAGGCCCTGGAAGAGCATGACAGAGTTGCAGAGATAGTCCGCATTGGTAGCATATTGGGCGTAGGCAAACCGGGACCAGTCTATTTGGTTTTGGTTTTGGCGCGATGTTGTTTGATTGACACTTGCCTCCCCCGCGAGTGGTGTCCGTTGTTGACCGGTATATCTCGAAAGCCATTGTAAGTTCGCAATCAAAAATATGATAAAGAAGACGACTATAGCAGTCCGCGCCGGTCTTGACGGAACCGACTGCAGCAGATTTGGCGCCATAAATCAACTGCTAGACCGTCGGCAAGGAAACCCAAAAAAAAGAAGAGGAAGAAAGAAAGAATGATAATTAAGAAATGCATACAAGCACGTCAAAGATCATTCCAGCTCATGATGGAGCCAGCTTTTTATCCACGTACAGAAGATTGCATGGGGGAAAAGGGGAATAATGTTTTTTTGAAGCAGCAGTGGGGCCAACATGTTGTGATGGCGATCGGTTGGATGTTGTAACAAGTTGGTTGGTTGACTTCGGTTCAGAGCAGGGACAAAAGGATGATGCTTGTGATGCTTGTGCTTGCTTAGCGGCGGGTACACGGCGGCTGCGGCTGGCGGGCCCGGATTGAGCCTCATGGAGATCCCCAGACTCCGGTGGCAAGACGGCCAATAACAGCAGCAGCAGCATGCCAAAGATAACACTAACCGCCCAACCCAGTAGGCAAGCTGAAAGAGATGGTAACTGGCAAAAGGCTCAAAAGAGCGTGCTGCATAATAAGTATCTAAAAATAGTATCTGTATCAGCCTTAATCCGGCAAACAGAAACCATGATCAAAGCACGGCGCCAATATGTAAAAGAGAAATAATACCAACCAGTTTTTTTTTTTTTTTTTTCGCGGGTCGGGTCAGAAAAAAGGCCTTGGTGCCTGAAACAATATTAATAGGGCTTTGGGGCTTAGTCTTTTTAAAACTAAAAAAAAACCCGCAATAACGGGCCTGCACGTTTAACTAATTATTAGGCCTGTTGAGCCCGCAACGGGTTTTTGGGCGCACCTGCGACGCCTAGCCTGCTTAACATGCTTAACTAGACCAGTTAAGCCCCTACCTAGTAGAGGTCTCTATACCTAGGTAAGCACGGGCATGCTCTTTTCGCAGGTTGAGTCAGGCTTAGGCCTCGATGCCTGGAACAATAGGGCTTATGCTTATGAGCATGGGCTTTAACTAAAAACCTGCCCAAACAGGCTTCTTTCACGGGTTGAGTTAGTGACCCGGGCGGTTCAACAGGCTGGTTTAGCAACATGAGATTTGAGTGATTTGAGCGCCTGCGTGACAGCCGCAATTTCAGGGGTTCCGGGGCGGGGGGAAGTAAATATCCAAGTAAAATCCATTTTAGGCTTAGTGCTTTCCTATTTAGGTTTAGCGTGGTAGGGGAGCATTTAGCAAAAGGAGAAGGGGGGAAAGATTAGGGGTATATATAGAGGCCTCTATAAGCGCGGGCATGTTTTTTTTTCGGGTCGGCTCGGGTTTGGGGGCTGAGCCTGAAACAATAGGGCTTACGGGCTTGGGCTTTAACTAAAAACTCGCCCAAACAGGCTTTTTCGCGGGTCGGCTTAACAACACTAGATTGCATACATCTATAATTGAATAATAATAATAATAATAATAATAATAAGGCTTCAAGCTGTATTTATAATTATTTAAAAGCTTAGAATTGCTTAATGCTATCTAGTTTCTTTTTGATATACAAAATACATGATAAAAGAAAAATCAAAAGAATGAGATCTCAGAATTCCAAAAAGAGTAATTGTGGAATGAAGGCCATTGATCAGCCATTTAGTGAGGTTCACTTGCGTGAGCACGGCGCCAGTGAGGCAGCTAAATATTAGTGTCATTTCAATACTTTCCTAGGCCCGTAGTTATTGCGCCGTGAAAACCCCGCTCAAGGCCGTTCAAAGTTCTCATTTTCACTGATTAAAATCTCCAGACCCTCGCAAACTCAACCACCCTGCCCTGCCAAAAGACATAACAATGCTCAGCATGTCCGAATTACGGCCCGCATTCTACCGTCTCCCCGTAGAAATTCTAATTCTAATTGTCAAACCCTTTTGCGAGTACAATTATCACTACGGCGAGAGGTAAGTGCCACGTTTAGCTTGTTCTTACTGCCAAAGTCCTTGCTACAACTTCCCGAGTAGGCTGCAATGTTTATCAACCCTCCGAGCGCTCCGACTATCATGTTCCCAGTTCGCCTACCTGCCCTGTGTTCAAGCAAAACTCTTTGCGGTTATTTATCTCAAATCATGCCCGGAGCACGTTAAGCGGCTGGAGACCACTGATTTCTCTAGAATCACGCCATACGTGCGCAGCATTTTTATTGAATCAACAAAATACACTTGGGGAACCAGCTTCGAGCTCTTTAAGGAGGTTGTCACTCGGCAAGCGATACACGCGCACGCGGCCGACAATCCCGAGCGTTCCACCGATCTCAATAATTTTCAGTGGAAAGGTAAACGAGGTTATGGACTCTATGTAGAGAAATACATGAAAGGAATACCACCACTGCCCGAAGATGAAATGGAAAAGAGCTATGAAACTTACATGGCTCGCGCAAACGAGGTCCGAGAACTCTTCGACAGCGGTAGCTTCGAACAAGTTCTAACCGCCGCTTTTCGAAAACTGTCAAGTTTTACCCACTCGCTTCGGATTTCCACTTGGGACCCTGATGTAGGGCGTTCCAGAAACCATTGTTTAGCACCAAGTATGCTTGTTGGTGATGCCCTGTTTACAGCAGTACTCAGGAGCGTAAGCGCCGTCGACTGGACTCCAGCGGATCTCAGCGTGAACTGTTCATTAACCAAAGAATTTTCTTGGTTAGAAGATCCGAAATGGGCCAGCATTAACCTTGCAGGCCTGAAGGACCTTGAATTTTCACCGGGATGTTATCTGTGGCCGGGATCGACTATACAGGATTATGTACAAAACGAGACGGGCTGGAACGCCGCGTTGACGTCCATTCTCAAGAAATGCCAGCACTCACTTACGAGCTTGAAGTTGTCTCCTTCAAGGGCTCATTCTTTTTGCCGTGACGTGATTGCGCTGCCCAATCTTGAAACTTTAGAAATTGAGGAGCTTTGTGTCTCACCCCGCCGATTCGCATCATTTTTGCGACTATCCAAAAGCTTACGCCGCCTAAAGCTTCGGTCCATTGATGTTGATTCCGGCAACGGCTGGGAATACAAATACATCTGGAACGCAATTCGCCATCACGAAAATAAGATCCGCGTAGACCTAGACGAGGTAACAATACGTTCCAGTAATGAGCCTTTGAACATGACGCTTGGCTTCCCATGCCGGGAACCATGGAGTGAGACAGAGGACATTGAAAACAGTCTAAATAACTACGTATCAAATTCCGGAAAGTGGAATGCGGCTTTGCAGATATGGTTCGACGGTGACGAAGGTGACGAAGATGGCAGCTCTGTTCATCCGTCCATTTTCGGGGAAGATTCAAGTTCTGATCAGAACGATATGGAGGAGATTTGGGACGAAGACGATGACAACCCGATTGAGGACGACTGATGTGCGATAATTCTAGAGATAGCGATTTTTTGGATCATTTAAATATTGGAAGGCGATAATTTACTACTACTACTGCTGCTGCTGCTGTTTCTTTCTGTTCTTTTCTAATCAAACGTGTTTACTTCTGGTATCAGAATATTTAGAAAAAGCATTCAATGACATCATCCATGAACGACCCCCCAGCCCTACTTGCGTAGATAACGTATCGCGAATAAAAAAAGAAAAACAACCCCTCCCGCCTTCTCAGCAGACTGTCACCCCACGAAGACCCCATCATAAGTGGAGTCCCATCTCCCATGTATGTATTGTAGCATCAGCGGAATTCTTATCAGACAGCCGGCCAAGGGCTACAAGGAAACCGAACCCACGCCCTTCGGTGACTCGTGGTAATGATATACCGAGAGGGAAATCCGCTCGGTCAACCGGCTGCACGAGAAAAGAACAAGATTGCTCCTCAACCATGGCATGGACTTGAAGGATAAAGTAGAGAATCTGCGGGTAAATTACTGCTACTATGGTTCTGTCTATATCTGATATAAACATCTTCTGCACTGTACAGTGAAATAGTACTACCTAGTATTCTTATAGTTTGTTTATGGAAACCTATGCAAAAATCACTGCCCTTATGGTGAAGGGAAAGAAGAAGAGACGTTGCAGCAGACAAGATCCTGATTGCTGGGATTTATTTATGCGTAGTTCCGGATAGAGCTCCGCCTTGCTAGGTATGTAGTGTTACATGCGATACGAGATATGTGATTTATATTGCCATCCATAGCCGTACGCACGCATACATACAATAAAGCATCGGTTCACTGCTCTCGTTTTAACAAGAACGTTCGAACCGTGACATTGACTGTTCGTTATTTATTGAGAACGTACAAGAAAGATAAACCACATATCTAACTCGAGGGCCGTTGCATACGTAAGTTTCACTGACAGAAAGGTGGGAAAGGCGTGACGAATGTAAAAGTAGAAATCGAAATCGAAGTGAAAGATAGTAGGGAGAAAGGACAGAAACAAGTGAGATAGATGTAATGTACTTTACAGATCTTGCAAAGAAATAAAGACAAATGGAAGTAAGAAAATGCTGGTTGTATATATCCCATCTAATGACAAATTCCAAACCTGGGAGTCTACCTTAATCATTTCCGCGACGGTATATATGCATATAAGTTGAGTGTGGCTCTCATGAACCATTCACGGTATGTCCCTGTGCAGCGGTACCATTTTCCGTCCCATCCACTTCGGTGAGGTTCTTTGAAATGAATTTCTCCGCTGGTAATGCTAAGTTCCTTTGCGGGCTAGGATTTAGGATATTGTTGGCAGGCAACAACCGAGCGGCGGGGTTAATTTCCAGCCCAAATCCAGGCTTGTCCAGCACGCTGACATCTAGATACCCCTTCGTCGGAATAGGCTCGTCTAGGAAAAGATCTCCAAAAACCGGCTCCACACTTTTCCCATCAGGAGAATTGGCAAGATATTCCTGGAAAGGTGAGTGAGATTGAGACACGACAAAGTGATAGGAATACGGGCCGGAGGCGTGAGGGACAACGGGGATATCGTAGGCGGCGGCCATGGCGGAGATTTTCAGAAGTTCTGTCAGTCCGCCTACCCACATCACATCTGGTTGGACAATGTCCAGATTCCTCCCCTCCACCAGCTTGCGGAATCCGTAACGTGAGTACTCGTGTTCTCCGGTTGTAAAATTTACTGTAGGGTGTGCCCGTTTCAGGAGAGCGTGACCATCGAAATCGTCAGGCGTAAGGCATTCTTCCCACCAGTCAACGTTTATCTTCGCATCCTCGCACGCTTTGACGAGTTGAATTGTGTACGACACGTTCAGTGACATGTAGCAGTCGACGCGAAGTGGGTAATCTGGACCAACACTTTCTCGGTGTTTACGGAGGAATTCGACGTTACGGAGTAAGCCATCGACGCCTTCGTCTGGTCCGTAAGGTAGGGGCACCTTTGCCCCAGAGAACCCCATTGCCTTTGCTGCAGAAGGTTCCGGTCCGGTACAATAAAAGTCGAGGCGAGTGCGAGTAGCTCCCCCAATGAGTTTGTAAACAGGCTCCTTTCGAATTTTTCCTAGAAGATCCCAAATTGCCAAATCAATGACCGAAATTACCGCAACTGGCAAACCCTTCCGGCCATAAAACATGGAGCCACGGTACATCTTTTCGAAGAGATTATTGGTATCTCGTGGGTCTAAAAGGAGAGTGAATCGTAGCATGTTAGAACATATCTACAGTAATTATAAACCCGAATCATACTGTCGTATCTTACCAGCGCCTAGAAGAAATCGCTCAAAGTGCTGTTTAACCAGCCAGCAAGCTGGAGGCCCCCCAAATCCTGTTGCGAATCCTTTGGTGCCATCGGTGGCTTCAATTTCTACGCAAAAGGAGCCCAGCACATTGATGCCCCAGCTTGTTCTCGATGCCCGATACTCTTCCCATTTGGCCATGGGCGTTGAGATAGACGTATCAACCAGCCAGTGGCCTCCTTTAACCTAAGGATTTTGTGGTCAACGTACAATGGATTTAATTAGGCAGACCCTGGGGTTGGCACCTACATTGTGGTAGTCTCCTCCGGACCCGACACCTTCAATTATGAAGGTGTTGATGGACTTTATTAGGGGAAATGAGGCAGCCATTTTGTATAACTTGCAAGCTGCCGCCTCGAATCGAGACAAAAAAGATTTCGAATGGGCGGGTCTCTTGTTATTTAATGAACCAAGTCCAAATAGTCCGGCAAAATAAAGGTAAAATGACTGGCGAATTACCTATTTAAAGAAAAGGCGAAGCTTCCAAGCTGCGGCACATCGGGAATACTATGTGGTTAACAGGGACTTTATTATCCGGGAATAAAATATCCGTTTCTAGAACTGGCAACGTTAGAAGCTCACGGGAATCTTTAATAAATAAAGCCTCTGGACGTGTTCCCGGTTGAGCTGGGGACAACAGGGAGGGGAGAAGACAATTCGGACCTCTTTGGTCCATTTCTCGTTGCATATTCCAGTGGATCACGGAAAGAAAGCTGTCTCCAGTATTCGGGGGCTATTGTACCGAGGCTGCTAGTTATCATGATGATGTCTTCCACGCCGGTGACGGAGAAATCAAGAACCGCCGCAGAAACGCCGTTTCTTTATTGCGGACTGAAGCAGAGCAAGACAGCAAATCCTCATTTATATTCATAGTTAAGATATAAGGAGATGCCCGCTGCTGCTCAAGAGACACACCATACCTGCTATTTAGAATCGAACCACTGCTTTCTGGGCTCCCTCTTACTGTACCTAGTATTTACTAGTATTTAAAGATGTGCAATTTTCAATTATGAAGGTAAGAGCAATGTCCAGTATCGGAGTCCTCACTCAGGCCAGAGCTTCCTGTTTTGCTATTAGTCTATTGAAAAATTGTATAAGAAGGCATTTTCCGAAGCTTTTTTTCTACGAAATAGGCAGTAAAAAGAGAGAGTCAAACAATTAAGTCAGAAGGGGGAAGATTGAAGAGGTGAATTAACATTTCGCAGCTTCATAGCAACTCAATCTATATTGCAGTAATTGAAATGAAAAAGCCCATTTGAACTTGCTGCCTGATCAACAAAGCAACTTTTGGCTAATGTTTCAGCCGAACTTCTATGGAGTTTGAAGCTGCAGGGATTGTCCTGGCTGGCTTCTTTGATGATATTTCTTTCCATTGCAGACAGCATAGGGAATGTCAGTAGCGAACCCAAGCACTACTAGCTATCCACATTCTGATGAAGTTGGTAGTATATACTTCCATGAAGCTTCTCGTAACACCGTCCTTGTGATGACATCGCCAGTTATTATTATCGTTGATATAGCACCGTCGATGGATGTCCGGGGAAGCGGGGTTGGGCCCGGCTCGGCCGGTTTGGTTAGGGTTAGGGCGGTCACGACCCCCGGACTCCAGCCCGATTGGGGAAAGCCCTAATTCGCTGGCATCAGGCTACTTGACATGATGACTTGAAGACGGCGGGATCCCCGGCGGACTTCAATGACCGCCGTGTTCATGTCGCCGCCGGGTGCTGCTGACTTTTGAATTCTTCTACTTTGTCGCCCCGCCTCAATGCGTCTTCCCTGATGGATTCCGCGAGTGGAAACCCTTATAGAACCTCCAACAAAGCCGCTCCCATCAAGTCAGCCCGAGGCTATCAACATGGGAGCGAGCGCGACGAGCTTGAGAGTCCGGAGGACGCCTGGTCAGGCCCAGATAGTGGCAATGAAGTCTCCATGGACCAGAACGGTTCCAATGAGTCTCGGGGAGTGAAAAGAAAACGCCCTGTCACAGTTTCGTATGCGCATGTCCCGCAAGAAGTTGCTGTTTCTTGAATACTGACAATTTCAATTTAGCTGCGAGCTTTGTAAACAACGCAAGGTCAAATGCGGTGTGTATCCCGCTTTTTCAGCAGTTCAGAAGAATAGAGTTAACTCCTCTTGATAGATCGCACCCAACCAAGCTGCGGCTGGTGTTCTCGGAACGGACACACCTGCGAGTACAAAGAGAGGAAGAAACCCGGGCTGAGGGCAGGTTATGGGAGGGAATTGGAACAACGACTCGGTATGCTTGTATGACAAAGATGTTCTTTAAGCATGCTCACAACACGGTCAGATCGGCTAGAGGAGATAATCCAGTCACAAGGCCGCCTCATCGAAACCCATATTGTACAGCGCCAACCGCGTTTAAGCCATGACTTTCATCCAGACGCACCATCTTACAGCTCTCCATCGGAGCCGTCAGCTCCACATGGACCCAGTCCGGGGACATCGCTCTTTTTTCATGAGCCACCCCCTAACATCCAAACCTCAAATATCCCTTCACATGGAGCCCATGGAATAAACAATATACTGAACCAGGAACCGTCCCTGCCCACTCCGTCTGATACTACTTCCAAGAACGGAATCCAACCTCAACTACAAGATAAGATTTCGCCCACATCAGTTTTACCTCAGCTAGTAGAGCCTCGGAGAAGCGATTATGCGCATAACGGCACCTCACTTGGAATTTCCGCGCCAGTTTATACGAATGCGGAACAGTCGCTGGCAGACCCCGACCCTGATCTCCCTCCGTATGACCTGCTATATGCTTTGGTGAATTTATATTTTGAACATATTAATACATGGTGTCCAATTCTTCACCGAACCACTACCATGGATTCTTTATTCGGTGCTACCCCTCTAGAAGAGGAAGACCGCATGGTACTCTATGCGATCGTGGCCACTACTCTTCGATTTTCCAAGGATCTGAGATTAAACGAAGAGAACCGTAAACGATTTCATGATTCTGCCAAACAGCGGGTTCTGTTGTACGGGCTGGAAAACTCATCAGTCAAGGCTTTACAGGCTTTGGTAATTTTAGCCTTGGATCTTGTCGGATGCTCAAACGGCCCACCGGGGTGGAAGCTCCTGGCGCTGCTCGCAAGATCTGTCGTGCAGCTTGGTTTGGCCGTAGAGTCATCGTCATCCCTAACAGCGACCATGTTTCCGTCTATATATACATTAAGAGCAAATGTGCTTCCGGATTCAAAGAACTGGGTTGAAGATGAAAGCCGACGACGATTATTTTGGATGGTTTACTTGCTTGATCGATATTCGACCATTGCAACTGCGTTTGACTTTGCTTTGAATGAGTCTGACATTGATAGAAGACTACCATGCAAAGAAGAACTCTTCACAAAGAATCAACCTGTTGAAACAAGATGGTTTGACTGCCAGGAGAGGTCGAACTACGTGGAGCAGAAAGATAATGTCGGCTCATTCGGATTCTATATGGAAATTCTGGGCATACTCTCCCGAATTCATATATTTCTAAAGCGCCCCGTGGATATAACCGCGACATCAGACGTGGAGCAGTGGCAGTCCAGCTACAGAAAGTTGGACACAGAGTTGAGCAATTGGGAATACAATCTTCCAAAGCAGTATTCGTTCGATAGCTCTTCTCGTCTGTTCATGTCAAAGGCTAGCAGAGCTGTTCACTGCGGATGGGTCATGCTACATGCCACGTATCAAACGTAAGCCCCCTTCACGGCATGGAATCCCAAATATACATCTAACCGCATCCCGAAACAGGACAATAATCAGACTTCACTCCTCAGCAGCCTACCCTACCACCCGCTCCTCAATATTCACTCCATCCTACAGCGCCAGCCAACGTTGCCTCACCGCCGCTGGCAACATCCATTCCCTAGCCCGTTTCGTTGTCGAGAACAACGTCCTCGACAAGCTCGGCCCCCCCTTCGCCTTTACCCTCTGGGTCTCCGCCCGCCTCTTCCTCGTCCACGGCTCGACTATCGCCCACACCGTAAGCCCAGAAATAAACTTCATCGTCGACACCCTACGCCGTATGGGCAAATATTGGAAAGTTGCTGAGCGCTACAGCACCCTCCTTCAGCGAGTGTTGGACGAATATGCGGAATATGAACAATCCGTAGGCACGGCAGGGGAGCGTGTAACGCCATCGTCCGTCAAGATACTTTCAGATATGCGCCGGTGCGCTTTTGATCTTGACTTTTTGATTTCGCGGCAGCCGCGCAACTCTACAACGACGGCGCATAATACCCCACGCAATGCGAATACACCAGCGAGAAGTCTCGGTCCACATGAACTTGAATATCTGGACGTTTTTGCGTTTTTCAATGTACCCCGGCTTCCCGCCCTGCCAGCTCAGTTGCAGACAGATGGGCTGGATGTGTCCCATGGCACGGGCAATGATCATAGCAATAACAATAGTGCGGGACACAACATTCTCGGTATCTCTGTCAATGACCTCGGCAATACTGCTGGCGGTGATGCTGGTGGCAACGCGGATAGCGTCCCAACACAGTTGACCAATGAGTTCAACATTACGAACTACCTAATCCCCACGCCGGAGACGGATTGGTTGTTTCAAACTGCGACATAATAATAGGATATTCGCCTTGACAGCTCGAGATGTGCTAGCGTGGTTGTTATTTTGCCATCCTAAACAAATTTTTTCTCATTTCAAGATTCGCCTCAGCGGCCATTTATTTGATAATGTGCGAAAACCGCTCTACCCACCCGTATAACTAACTCATACTCTCAACAAACACAAGATAACAACTGGTTGACCAACAATCTCTTATATTGGTGATAGTAGTGAGAATCTAAAAGAAAGCTAGGTACAGGCTCTGTAGAAATATTATCCACCTCTCACCGATCATGCGCCTACCAGTCATTAGGAATGACTGAAGCCCTCCTTCCATTCCACAGTAATGCGTGAAGAACTCAAGTTTCACCCCAAGTAAGAATAGCACCATCTGTGACGGATAACGATCGAAAGCACTTCAAACCCATTAACCGACAATAGCTGAGCTAGAAAAGATATTCAAGGATTGGTCGGATCAGCAGGCTGAACAAAAGTTTTTACAAGACTATGCTCGTTGTAAAAAAGACCATACGATTTCGAAACAAGAGAAGTAGCATTCTCAAGGGGAATCTGCTGGTCCTTTTCTCGGGATTGACAAGATTGCTGAACGCCTCTCCCCATTCCTTTCGCAAGTCTGCCGGGATCAGTACATAGAATGCGGGTTTAGAAATATACGTGGAGTGCTCGTTTAATGTGTTGATAGTCAGGGTAGTATCGTTGACAGAGCCTTGCAATTGTAAAATAAAATGTAAGCAATAAGCCATCATTTCTGAAGAAGGGATGGTGAGGAACGACTTACTGTAATAAAGGGCTTGCTGCGGACAAACTCCAATACAACTCGGCGCAGGTACTGAAGTCAGTGCGAATCATATCTCGGTAAAGCAAAGCATCTGTTTCAACATCTCCGTGGTGCGCAGTCTTTCCCCTGAATCAATCATCGACTTGTAAGATTCATGCAATAAGTACTTATAAATTGGTTCCAAATCGCTGCTTGAGCTGTGTTTTCTCATCCTTTAATTTTAAATATGCCGCGTTGAGAGTAGTTGCTTCGTTGACAACCTCTTCCCACTGTTCCGGGAGTAAGCTCCTGATCCTCTGGTTTCTTTCTTAAGTAATCCTAGAGAACTTCTCATAAGGTTAGACATTAGGCATATTGGCCATGGGCAATATATACAGTGAAAGAAGGGTAAGATTTTAGATTTCCAACCCCCCAGTTTGCTTGCTCGTAGTAGGAGCAGGCTTGATTCCTCTGGGCTTCCCGTTGCGAGTAAAATGCGTGAAATGTTTCATTTCTGATCACAGAGTAGACAGTTCACTTTCAATCCAGGATAGGCGGATTTGAATCTGGGTCTCATCTAACACGAATTGGATGAAGTCGCCTTTCAACGACTCGACTTCTAACATGGCCACGTTGTTCCTCTTTCTATAGCGATATCGAGGAACCACCCTGAAAGGTCGGTTTCAGATTTGAACTAGACATACTAGAAATTATTTCTCGAGTTTATTCTTCAATGCCTGCCTCCAGTTTAGAGTTGTTTATAATCGAAGCGGACAACTTCCAACATCGACCTATTTTATAATGTATCGGAAAAAGGGAACCACTGTACCAAAAGGGCTAATCCTTAAGGTACAGAGCCCTGAGATGTAGTACTTTTTATCTGACATAATATGAGGTTAGCAGTTGTGGTTTCCTGGATGGATAACGCTGGTTGGTCAATGACTTACCATAGTCTTCCTTATCCAAACAAACTCTCTTTGGACACTCTTCTATTTACGATTAGTAGAATTTTTTTACTTCTTAGCGGATAGCCCAGGTCCGGTATCCAGATCCGGTATCCAGGTCCATGGCTTAAAGAAGGGAAGTTTTGACATCGCCAGTATATTTGGCAAATATGAAGAGGTAGCATTTCAGTCCATCGAGAGCAGCCCCGGGTTCGAGAGCGTCATCACCCATCTGTTGGAGCTACATGGGTTATATGAGGACGGCAGAATATTCTGAATGCTGGAAGCAAGGTAGCTCTTGTAATTGAAGAAGAATAGCTTTGTCGAATGTGCCTTTGGCGCAAAGATTCGATATTGAAAAGCCCTCGTGTAGCTTGTAAAGGGCCATTATTCAAAGAACACTAGCACGGAAGGTTGATATTACAACCCGTAGTAGAAGAAGATAGAAGCTCTCAGACAGTGATACAGTCAGTAGAAGGCCTTTGAGCAGTGATACGCCTTCCGGTAGCGATAGAAGGCCTGCAGGCGGTGATGGAGGTTTGCGAGTAGTGATAGAAGCCAGCAAGCGGTGATAGAGTGTCTGCGGGATGAAAGGCCTGTGGGAAGTAAAAGACCTTGAGTGAAGCTGCTGTAATCTGTAAAGCATGCGCAACTGTAATAGAAGTGAAGTGGTAGAGTTGAACATCGCTGTTGAATAGGTTTTCTAGCAATTTTGTATGCAATAATATGATGCACCGTAGTATACCTAGAGCTGGGACTGTACGCCCCGAGTTCAACCATGTCAACCAGAGATGAGACAGAACTTCACATCTTAACGTGGGTGTACATGGTCAAAATGTACGTGGATTGATTTGATACCACTTAAAATTCCGCATTGGACATGCACCTTCAAATCCCAAGCCGGAATAAATCCGAAATTTCATCCTTTTACCGACACTTACCCAAGGACAAACCGTACTCAGTTTACGGCGCGTTTATCGACCAAAACTAGGTTACATTTCTGGAAATCCGCACAGCAATGCCGAAGTGCCTCTGCGCGGAAATAATTGGCACTTTTCATCAAGTCTCTCACGTTATCCGGCGGAATGAATACATGGGCATCTGAATCAAGCACCGGTTGCTAGAGGAAATTCAGCTTACAAACACTATTGATAACCAATGGCCCGACCGGATCCGACAGAATTCATTAAGAAAGCTGTAGTTCCAGGGGCTGAATGTGGGCTCATGCTCGAAAGTGCGGGGAAGCATACCTTTACAGAAGTGGGAAAGCATAAACGGGCCAGCCAAGATTGCACTCATATGGTATCTTGTCGAGGCTGGCCCCGAATGCATTTCATCTACTTCGGTTTGAAGAGGTGCGGACGAGCTTTGTGGGCGACGATGTACATGTACTTGTGTACTTGAGAGAGGACTAAAAGCGCCTGCTTTGTAGGAGTCAGCGCTCCGTATAAAGGTGTTGCCTGCGGCCATGCTGTGTCCGTACTAACTGTTTGATAGGACTTCTAGACCCGTGAAACCCGTGCTGTTTGTCCAATGCTCGTTGCTCAGGGGGCCTGCATATTCCGCGACTTTTTAGTCTGCTTCTTCTCCGGGAGACAAACCATGTCGTAGCCTCATGTACTATTGCTGATTCTTGGCAGTTCTTGGCACGGCATGAGTTTCGCAGATAGCAAGTCTCAACTGAAATATCTATTCTGCAAGTTAGCATTGCCTCTGCGAACCTGCGGCACAGGCTGACAAGAGCGAATCGCAACACACCATTACAGAAATTCTTATATCTCGTCTCTTGTGAAAACTCCAAGGCTAGGCTGCAATTGATAAATCAAGCAGGCTGCCAGCACTTGAACCAAGAAGTCTTGATATCCCCCAAGCGAGGCGAACCTCCTGCCACCCATGAAGCAAGAATGGCCCGCATGGTTTATGTTTACATTGTACTGAGATATCAATGGAGACAATGGTAGCATTGGATGAATTCTGACTTGGGAACAAGGCAAACACCCGCATGATGGAAGAGAAACAGGAAAGCCGTGCTATGCTTCTCTCTCAGCAGAGCATAGCCTTTTCAGCTTATGTTAATGAGGCATAATGATAATGCTACATTATATCGGGATCCTTGTTTGAGTGCGTGAGATCTTTACCCGACTCTCTATTATCAATCAATGAGTCATTTTCTGCCAATAAGCCACTTCCCACCAGAGGGAAGATTATCCATAATGATGAATATGGAATTGGCTCTCGCTGCAAAAATGGCTTGCTGAAGGTAGCAAAGTAAAAGCGCTTTTCTTCTGCCTACTTATAGCAATGTACTCTAGCTTCATCATACAGTCAGTTTTGACGAAGCGCCTCTTAACCCAATCAATGTCCAACAACGAAGTCATCTATGCATCTTTGCTTCCACATATATGCTCTATTCTAGGCAATACTAAGTGGAACGCCACGCTAGGCTTACTCTGCTTGCTCTTGTGATAAATCCAGAGTTGAAGCCTCGAGGTTCCTAACATAAAAGGGAGGACTTACCAACCTAATTTGACATGGCGAACTCACACAGACCAAGATTACGCTCAAACTGTCGGTCTTGATAGATTAAATTTCTAGCATCAACAAAGTTTTCATCTCAATGTATGTGTACTAACGGCTTTAACAAAAGGAGAACCACTAACACGTAGTTATAGTCTACCCCAATATGTGCAAGACAGCCTACAATAAAATCGTCTTTTGTTGCCGACAGAACTCGACTTTCCTGGGAGTCTGATTCCTGATAAATGTGGCGGTTGCGGAATCGAGCACGGCAAAAATTACGATATTGGCAAAACTACGAGACATGATCCGTGCGATAACTGTCAATTCGATGGTTCTTGGACCCGAGCAGAGGATGGGAAATGGTTTGAGACGGCAAAAGGGGGCACAGAGAAATTTGACCCTGGCTATAAGTTTCCCTGTCAGTTGAAGAACGCTTAAAATTACTAGTAGTACTGCTGATCTGACGATCTTATAGAAGAAGTCTTGGGCAACCTTTTTGGCTATCGACAAAGACCTAAATGACGAAATGTCGCGATTTGGTTATCTTTGGTGGGATTGATTGTGGCAGTCATTCTTTCTAGTTGTTCTTATCTCGCGCTTGATGTCTTGATGATTATTTTTTTTTTTTTTCTTGTGTCCATGTGTGTCAGTGGCAAGCGGACAGCCCGGCGATTAGAAAGGCGGATACCTGATCACACCCCTTTAAAATTCATTTGATTGATTATATAGTAGTTATTGTGTATTTTATGCTCTAAACTCAACCTCTGTCGCACTCCCATTCAAGGGTATCCCAGTCAATGGCAGTCATCATCCAAAATTTCTACAGAGGAGTATACGGAGTAAGAAGCAGAACAACTAGCTTTTATGTCCGTTACCATCAAATTTAGCACATACCGCGGCGGTACGCCAAGGTTTCAAACAAAGCGACGCCGTAAAAGCCTTCTGTAACACCACCAAAAACGACTTAGCGTGTATCTTGCCGAGTCCAACCCTCTTCTTCTAAAAGCCGCTTCTTCCTTCTCCAAACAGTATACAAGGTGAGCAGCTAACTACCACCCTCTGTTTTACACCCGCACCCACGTCAAATTCGGGCCTTTGCTTAGACGAACGCTACCTCTGTACAGTATACTACCAATATATACTAGGTATATACCTTCGCCGAACCTCTCAACGCAACTCCGGCTGCTGCATCACTTCCGTCACCGTCCCTGTCACGGCCACTGTCACTGCAGCCTTGATTACGGTGACCATGGACTTTGTTTACACCGATAAACTCGAGAAGCACACCTGGGTCGGCGGTGGGGCCTGCGCATACGTTTACCATGTCTGGCCCTCTATAGTGGTGAAAACCCTTCGTCCTGGTCTACGTCGCAATGAGAAAGACGAGCATCCTTTGCTCAAGGATATTGCTTTTTACAAAAGTCTTAACGAGCGTCAGGACCGATGCGCAGAGATCGTGGATTGTTTTCTTGCGCTTCCCGATCATCTCTTTCTTTCATATTGCCCAAACAACACACTTTTCCGGCATTTTACTAAATATCAGGAGCGAGAGGCGGTAGCATCTCTGGCAAGCTTATCCGCGTGAGACACTACGAGGATCCTGCTCTTATTGCACGATGGGCACAACAACTCACATCTGCTCTTGAACATCTGGAAAAAATGGGCCTCTGCCACAATGATCTAAACACAACCAACCTTCTTCTTGATGAATCGTTCAACCTGAAACTCACTGATTTCGGCCGCGCCAATAGAATTGGACAGCCACTGGAATGGATCAGTGCTCCATGGGCTCTGAGGCTGAATGCGGGCCCTTTAAAGGGAACTTTTGGCCTCTGTTGTGCTAGGACTGAACAGTTCGCTGTCGGATCACTCCTCTATTTCATGGCATACGGCCACGAGCCCTATGACGACATTCATCTGGAACCCCGAGAACTGGACCGCGAATTTCAAGCAATGAACTTCCCTCAGCTAAACCGCCATAAAGTGTTTGATGGGCTGATATCTGCCTGTTGGCATAATGTCTATCCTACCATGGCTCTGGTAGCATTTGACTTCAAGCGCAAAACGAAAGACTTTGCTTCAGCTACGGAATATAAGACCATCGACCGGGCAAAGGAGAGAAAGGTGTGCGAATCACTGATTCGAAAGGGAATAATGGGCCCTGAATTGGCTCTCCGCTTCCAGCCCTTCTGGCGAAGGTACTTAGGGAAAAGCATGTTCATCTGGCACTTTTTGGCTGGAATGTCAGGAAAGATCCGGCTTTGGCTGTGGTCTTGATGTGGTAATCCACTGGGGTCGAACTTCGCACGTTGGGTTGAACCACTATTGTAGTATCGCGGACGAACTTTACAACGGGCAACGGACGCTGTTTGTAGGTTTCGACGTGGACGCGATATATGAAAAGCTTTTATATGCTGGTAGCCTTATTCAGGCCGTGCTTAGCTGCCACTGGGCTCTTTTAACACCAAAGGCGGTGGAGGTGACAGTGTGTACGCATGTTCTTCCTAGCCCGTACTGCTCCCATAACAAAAGAGAAAGTGAAATGAAACTTCGGCGCCTCAAAAACAAACAAACTTAGTGGACATGATTCTTTTTGTATTGACCTAGGCTTTCTAAGACCTTGATGATCGGTGGGCAAAGTCTCCACGCTACTTCATGGTTTGTGGCTTCTGGTTCGTGAAATGCGTTACGAACCAACAACCTTAACTTCGAATATGTCCCATCGTGTATACATCAAACTTTGATCCGACCACCCGCTGGTCAGACCGCACCTTTTTCTACTTTTTAGTCGTCGTTATTTACACGGGTGTGAATGTGAGCAGACATCTGTCCCCTTTGGGAATGGAAAGGAAATGCTCCACGATATCCATACTTCTCATCACTCATCACCTCATCGATGTTGACATTATATCTTTCCACCAGCGTTGCAATTACGATTTTCATTTCGAAAAGCTCCAGGGACTGACCGATACAGTTCCGTGGGCATTTCGAAAACGGCATCCAGAGTTTCTTCATTCTGTCAGACACATTGTCTCCGAGCCAGCGGGACGGGTCGAACTTGTCTGGATCCGGGAAATATTCCGGGTTACGATGGGCGGTCCATGTATTGGTTGAAACCACCGTCTAATTTCAAGTCTTCGTCAGCAAACCCTACGGACTGGGAAACATGCCTTGATATGGATAAAAACCGTACTCACTCCTGAGGCACGTATACGCCACTCAAACCACCCTCCTACCGGGGTCACTCTTGGGAGACCAGATGGCGTGGGTGGGTAAAGCCTTAGGGCTTCTGTGGCGACGGCGTCTAAAAATGGGAGTTTTGACACGCTTTTATGCTGAACTACTCCGTTACCCAGTGGGATGCCAGCCAGTTCTAAGCGAAGTTTCTCTGCCACGGCCGGATTACGCGCAAGCTCCCAAAATAAATAAACAAGAGAATCTGCCGTGGTATCTGCTCCTGCAAAGCAGAAATTGCTGATTTCTACCGCGATGTCTTCATCGGGCTGTGCATCTGGGTCGTTCTCGTTTTTGCCTATCGTCTTGGTCAAGAGGTCTTTCCGTTGGGATGCACGTCCATTTCTTTGGAGATATCCGTCGAATCGATCGATACCATACTATATTTTCCAAAGGGGATTAGAATGAGCAAGATATAGTTCTATGGATTGCCGTGGTCGTCGATGTTGAAACTGACCCGATAAATACGATTACCAGTGTCAAAGAAAGACTAGATTTTTGGATGAGGTATCATTCTTATCAAAGAACACGTTTTTGGGAACATGTCTTCTATAGACCACATGACAAAGGCGAGGTCAAAATCCTTCACGTATTGCGGTCCCTCGTCAGAATTCAATCCGCCAAAAGATGTCCCCAGGAAAGCCTCTCGGTATTATCCAGCGCGTACATCCTGAACCAATGTTTCGCCTCCAAACTATTCCCATTCAGTCGTTCGATTTTGTCTAATCAACTTTCTCACCGAGTTGCGAAAGGCTGGCTCCATGTCACTGAGGTATTGCGAGGAGAAAGCATGATTTACCAACCGCCGCCGCTCTCTATGGACTGCTTTGTCCACTATGTGAAAGATACCGGGCGTCCCAATCTTTTATATACATTGAACTTTTCACGAATCTAGTCCCTGATCCATAGATGGGATCTATAGTCTCCATACCGGAGAAGCTAAGTTCATTCGGTCCAACCTGTACCCTGATCCATACTTTCGATGAAGTTCGTGAACTGTCTTTGCTCGGCGGGGCCAGCAAAATCCACATAGGCAATCCATCCGCCCATAACTTTGGCAACAAGGGCCCCGGGCACATTGCGAAACTTGGAGAAGAAAAGCTTCTTCACGATCTAAGCTTTCACCATTTGTACATCAATGAAGTGCTTTTAATTTCCATTAAAATCACTATGTTGTCTATTGTGGGAATCAATAAACATCCAGACAGGGAAGAATCGCAGATAACGCTTACTTCTGCAATTGTACCAAACAATAAAATTCCCAGCAGGATAAAACCTGTGTTTCTAACATCTGGAAACGTTGCTGAGATGGGTGAGATAAAAAAGGGTGAGTGACTTATCAAGTGCTACAAAGTCTATTGGATAACTAACAAGAAATTTTTATTCTCAACTCCAGAAGGCCTTCTTTCTTATATATACGATAAGGCAGCAAAGGGTAAATAGATCGAAATCTTTCGCTTTCTTCAAAACTGACGCTGCAAGGTGGAAACCATCCGGGTGGAGCCCAGGTTGATATACGCAGTATGCAGCAGAGATGCAGCGTACAAAATATTCCGTTCCCCGGAAATTCACCTCCGTTTCAGTTAAACGGTTCTTGGAGGGGCACCAAGGCGGGGCTTACACATGTTCAGCGGTCGGATTTTCTGAGCGTTGGTCAGATTCTCAGGTGAAAAAACCTTCAGAGGTGGTCAAAATTGGGACCATGATCAGTATGAGTCCGATATTCAAGTGTGAATTTAAGATTGTGTGGTGAGATTTGATAAGTGACTTGAATCCAAGGCTGAACAGGGCTCCAAAAACCCAAGCTGAGAATCTTACCAACAACCCTCAGAAATCCAACCAGCGAACAACTGTAACAGTGTAACGCAACCAAGGCGGACAGCTTCAGGATTCCACTGCCACTCCAGACCCCGGACTCGATGCTAGTTTGTTTTCGTATCCTGGTGGACAGTGGTGGTGCGTCGGGGATCCCTCCCGATGCAGTTTTAGTGCCCCTCCAGGTCCGCTAAGATATGCTCAGCGTGTTTAGCCACCTTCCCCCGGCAGATCGATGCATACTTTTGGCGCCTAACATGGAACTATCGAACTACTCAGGACATTATCAAAAACCCGTTGCGAACCGTGCATGCACATGCATCGCTGGATAGGTTCAACATCCGGGGTTTACTCCATCGGGTACTTTGCATACGCGCCTAGCGCTTTGAATTCCTCGGTCAAGATGTGCCTATCAGTATAACGTGGAACCGGCTCTCATCTGGTTACACGTACTGCTCTAAAATAAAAGGAAGTATTCCGTTTCTGTCTTGCAAGGACACTTGATTCATTGAATTCAATCTTGATATTCAATCTTCATAATGGCCTCACCAACCCTTGCTATTTGCACGGGCCCCCAGAGCAATCTCCAAGGCCGAATTGTGCCAGACACTGACGTACGCATAAAAATGCAACCCTGTTGAAGATACAAGAGAAAAGAAATTTGAATCCGGTCGCTGACAGACACTGGCACTCATAGGATGGCTACTCCTCTAGTAACCCATTAGACAGTGAAGATGAGTGAGGCTTCCGGTTTGCGGCGCCCAATCTGAGCACGACTGTATTAACTTCTTTGCAGGTCTTTATACACTGCCTCTGTCTCTTCCAGCATCCGGGCTTATAGAGAGGAGAACGGGAGAACATATAGTTCGTTCAAGGAAGGAAGTGCGTCTCGTGTCTTTCAACCAACATTAGATGCCGAAGCCCTGCTTTGATACGGTTTTCTAATAATCAACTTCATGTATAGGTTACCTCTTTCCCAACGATGAAGTGAGTTTGGGCAATATCTTATGCAGAATATTTATTTATCACCCGGAGCTGATATTATGTGCGCCAAATAGACGGAAAACGACAGGCTTGGTAAGAAAAGAATCAATCCCAATATGGTATTCCTTCCCGTTACTAATATTCTGGTAGATATGCAACACGCTGTGTTTTTGCGTTCGCTAGGTGGAAAGTTGTGTCTTGCTCCTATACCAAAGGATGTGCAGGACGTGCTCGATATCGGTACGACACCTTTTGAGCCCAGTCACCAATTGAGGTTGTCATGTGCTGAGATTTATCAGGTACTGGAACTGGACTTTGGGCTTTGGACTTTGGTAAGTAATTCTTTTGAAAGAGACATCCATCCGCCTATGTAAAGTACATGTAATATGGGACGTTTACCTAACTATTCTGAACCTAGCCGATGAATATCCTTCTGCCCAGGTCAGTCTGCGAGTCTATCATACTGGCTATCTCTTTGGCTCGCTATTCATTTTCACATTTTCAAAATACAGGTTACTGGCACAGATCTATCGCCCATCCAGCCTAGCTAGTAAGTTCCTTACATCACTGGGGCGATAGATTCCAAACCCCAGATAGCTTTTTCCTAACCGTCTATATTTATTATCAGCGTCCCGCCCAACCTCTCCTTTTTGGTAGACGATGCAGAAGCAGAATGGCGATTCCGCGACAAGTTCGACTTTATCCATGGAAGAATGCTGACGGGCTCTCTGGGGGACTGGGACAATTTCTACCGACAATGTTACGAGTTGAGTTCTTCGCCTCCCGCTTCCCCTCTACTCCCCCCACCACGCTTTCAGTTATCTTCCACCCTTCACTTCCCTCAACTAATTTCAATATTTCAATCTAGCAATCTTAAACCGGGCGCCTACCTCGAGATGCAAGACACCCAACTACCCCTCGGCTGCGACGACGGCACCATGCCCCCAACCACCGCTTTGGCCCAATGGTCCTCCAACATGATCGAAGCTTGTAAGAAATTGAACCGTCCCTTCCACGACATCGGCTCCAGCCATAAAGCACACATGGAAGCCGCGGGCTTCGTCGATGTTGTCGAGGTGGAGCACAAGTGGCCCATGAACACCTGGCCCAAAGATGAGGAGCTGAAGCAGCTGGGCGCCTGGACGATGGTGAACATGCTGCAGGGGCTGGCGGCGTTCTCGCTGGCGCCGTCTACGAGGGGATTGGGGTGGGAGAGGGAGAAGCTTGAGAGGTTCCTTGTTGATGTGAGGAAGGATGTGAGGGATAGGAAGATACATACCTATTGGTATATGTTAGTATTCTTTTCCTTTTCTTTTGCGAAACCCATTTCTCCCCTCTTTTACTGCGTGAAAATAATTGCTTGGGCCGCCTACTTCTCTTGTTCCGAGTCATGCTCGCATATGCGTGAGGTGAATGTGAACTAACTGTCTCCGATTCGCTTTTCCAGATACTACGTGTACGGCCGCAAACCGTCTGCGTAAGAACATAACCCGTCCCTTTTATGACAGGCTACGGTCTCAACAATTCAGCAACAAATTTACAAATTCAATCACCAGAACACCTGATGATCCTAGATTCTTTAGGCATATATGTTCTCAGCCTATGAACGAGCTTTAGTGCTTGTTGTGAGATAAACGCCTAATATATACCCTCTGTCATTTTCAAATACTGTCGTTCATTAATGTGTAGAACCAGTACTCTAGTCGATAGCATTCCACTCTATCTCATTTAATTCGCCTTAGGTCCTTTTCTGGTCTCTTCAAGCCAATCTCCAGTGGCTGCTCAATGCCAAGTAGGATATTTCTCCGTATGTACACGGGTATGGACTGATGTAGCTAGCCACCTTTGATCTAGCATTAATTGACACTTTCAAGATATTAGATACATGATAAACGTTCTATACGATAGAAATTATTAATCTTGTTGAATCCCAATTGATTATGTATTTCAAAACAAGGTACAAATCTTTTCAACTTCAAATCATTCCGTAAGTCATCATTGTTATGAATATCAATGATCGTTGTATGCAGGGTGTCGCTATTCGCGAGGATCCCCCTTTAAACCCGAATGAACGGGATCAATACTTCTAAGCGCGATTCCGTTACAACTCCTCGAAAGCACGCCTTATTTAGACTTTGTTAAGTAGTGAAGCGTCCCTTGCTACTTTTCATTTGAGCTTGGGCATGGGAATGGACCTAACTCGAATCCTACAGTACATTGATTGGTCATCGATTATCCGCTTACCCGGCAAACAAACACGGGGGTGAAGGGTTGTCCTGGGCCGGCCAGCGGCATGGTTTGGATATTTAGGATGGTTTGTAATCTTGACAATAAGGCTACGTCGGAACTGTGGGATGGAGGATATCAAAGCTTAAGTAGTCGCGAGGTGTTGAATCGCTGGCCGCTCTTATTGATGGGTTATATGGCACTTGATAAAAAGAGAATCTTGATGGAATGCTTTTCGATTGTTGGGCCTCGCTTCCAGGCGAAGACTCTATATAGATGCAGCTTCGAAAATATGCACAAGATGCTAATTCCAAAAACCATAAGACTTTAGAACAGTAACAGAAAAAAATAAACCACGCTAATATGCAGAACGCTAAACATAAAAACTCCATATGATCCCTTGGTATATCATAAAAGTGCATGCATCAGTCACAGAGAGGATGCTTGCAGGGTCATGAGGACAGGCAAAAAGTACGAGGCTATACCTGCTTGGACTTGGCCGGAGAACCCCTTTTGCTAGGCCCCGTGTCCTCGCCCTTCGAATGGCTTTCCTCCTTCTTGGAGGCGGAAACATCTTGATTTGCGCCGCTGACTTCCAAGGGGTTCTTTCCGGCTTTCCCTTTCTGTTCGGCATCTTTCACGTCGCCAAGATCGCTACTCTCAGCCGCAGAATGCCGCATCTCTTCCAGCTCGGACTCTGGCGCGGTAGTTTCTGGTTTAAAGGCTGTATTCTGCGCAGCTACATCGCCGTGTGTGCCGCTCTTTGTGGTTTCGGTGGAGGTAGGATCCAGTCTGGAGCGGTCGTGGAAGTTGTCCTTTTGCTCTGCGGGATTTGAGGAGTTTGAGTTTTGGGTGTATGGGGTGGTTGAGAAGGAATAGGCCTGGAAGCGGTTGTAGGAGCTTCGCTGAGCGGGACGGGATGGCTGAATGATGGTTCTAAGGGAGGAAGTGGATGAGAAGACGCCGCCTGAGCGACGGAGGGAGGATTGCAGAGGCTGCTGGACGAGGTTTGCCATGGCTGCTGGCTAGAGAGGGGTAGCGCGGGGCGAGAGAATTAAGGATATAAAATTCTCACAAGATAGATAATAGAGGGAAGAAAAGTAGACGTATACTAAAATGGAAAAACAGAGGTATACAGTATCAACATAAACAGCGTATAGTACGGACTGGAAGCGAGGTCGTATGTGTGAGAAAAAAAAAAAAAAAGAGGAAGACTTAGGAGAGGGAGATGAAACGAGTCTTATATCTTTGGCCGATATAAGTACTGGTGGAAGGGGGGGGGAGGAACGGTACGGTTATGTCATCTGGGCATCATCACAAGCAGCGCAGGACATGCGGTATCCGCGGTACCCCCATGGGCCATGGTTTGGCCTGTCTCAGGCGCTCATTTGCTGCTGCTATCTCGCCATCAGCGTCGCCGATATCTCGGGCTTGCGGCAGAGGGAGGTAGACTGGGGAAAGTTGGAGACATGGGGGGAATGTCGGGGACGGGGACGGGGACGGATGAAGGGAAATCTGGTTTGGAAGGAAGTCTCGGGAGAGCCTCGGCATGACGTCAGGTCAGGTGACCGATATCACGTGGTTTGTGCTATTAAGACATTACTAAGCAGTGCATGCATCCTTCCACCACTCAGGGATATCAATGCAGACTTACATATCTTCTCCCTACTCGGGACCCTTTAGTCTTTCTCTACTACTGGAAATCATAGGAATAAATAATCTCCAGATCAAGAGAACCGGTCCACGGAGTACGGAGTACTCGGTTACTTTTAAATACTATTCCCATCTCATCGTTCTGGATAATAGGGAAATGTGTTTTTGGAGATTCACGTTGCTCAACAGGAATGATAGTAAAATAGAGCTGAGGCGGTTTCACCTCTTCTATCATTGGACCAGCCGCTGACAGTTACAGGCCACGGTTGCACAGAAGCCCGGGACGAAAAAACTCAATGGCTGCATGAAAGGGAGGAAGCACCGAAGCTCACAACATTGTAATTGATACTCGAGGATCCAATCAGAAGGGCGTTAGGATCATAAAAAGAAGCCTTCGACCTCAGCCTGGGCATATCTGGAGGGTTATTGCCACTGTACCAGACCGCTGGTTCCAGGCTTTGTTCCCCAGAGGACCCCAGTCCGACTTATTTCCTGGGGCTAAGCGAAGATCAACCACAGACATCTCTCCGCTGTTTCCACAGAATAATAGCAACAGCGTTGGAAACCGAACTTGGGCCCTACTTAGATCCCGGAAAAGTGGAAGTCGGCTAGCCCATAAGTTCGTCGGGTATGTGCAACAAGAGGGGTGTTGTAGCCTTGTAGGCATATGTTCTTAATAATAATCGACAAAAGCAGTGATAGCACGATATGGAATCGACCTGAAGAATTAACTCTGCCATACAAGCAAAAGACGGCTCGTCCATTGGTTTTTATTCCAATATTGTGTACGGAGCTATGTACCAACGACGCATCGTTGAATGATGCCTATTCATGTGCCAGCCATTCGCAACACAAAGAATTTCTGGTCACGAAGCGCTGCATACATGCATGTATGCGGTTATTTTGGCGAATGAAAATGCAATACTCCTGATCTGCTTCCCAACCAATGCATCTCTCGCTGCGCTGATGTACTATCTACATATTCAGGGAACGAAAAGATTCTTTGTCTGCGCATATCCGCTGATTCGAAGCAAGTTCTGGAAGTTCAACATTTGATTCTTGGTGGTTGGGTTTCTTCCCATTACCATAGGTTAGGTAGGCACCTACCTGCTCAGAGGAGCAAGATAAAGCTCGACATTTCCGAAAAGCCTCTGACGAAAGTACCCGTTTTCTGTATGGAAGATATTAAAGCCGCATTAGGCCACAGAGGATTGGAGAGAACAATGTCACCCATTACGCATTATATTCCAAGTCTTTGAAGCAGTTTGGTCCTTGGAGATCTTGTATTCTACGAAATTCTGATTTTCGTGATTTGGTCTAACCGTGGGCTTCAAATAGTGAACGATGTGACCATGGACCACCTATCGACGCAGATGGACGAATTCTGGAAGGATGCTATGCATGATGAAAGAGCTGTGCCTTTTCAATATCTTCTGTCTGCGACTCTGCGCTTTTTGTGAGTAGGACGAGGGATATCTGGCATATGAATGAAGTCCGGGACTCATTGTTTGTTTGTTCGCTTTCCCGCGGTTCGTTTCACTGCATCCCCTCGCAGTGACCCTGCCACGACTCTCCTGAGTCTCCTCTTCCCATTCCTCTGTGCTGGAATTCCTTTTCTTCTCTTCTTCCCGCCCATTTCTGACCTTTTGTTATCTGTCTACCCTCTTCTGACAGCTATCACATCGCACTCCTTCCCGGGTTTTCCAACGGGTGAAATGCTACGGCGTTGAAGGACGAAATCTACGAGGCAACTCATCTTTCGCCGGTATATCCTACTAGCTACTTGGATTCGCGTATAGTCGGTCCAGGCGTCAAACGCCCCCTTGAATTCTCAACCTGGGACATCCAATTTCGACGAGTGTGAGTATTCGAGTGCTTTGCTGTTTATGCTAGTCGTCTGCTTTCCCCTTATACTACTATTATGTAGTCGTCGAGCTAGCTTGACTTGCGCCTGTTTCCCCTGGCACCGCCGACAGCGTTCTAATTTGTGGAGTTTTATCACTTCAAAATCGTGGATATTCTTTTGCAACTTCCCGCGATAAGCGAACAGCTCAGGCATCGTTAACGACTATTCGGTCCCAATTTCTCATTTACTGTCATGTATAACCTTTCGCTGTTTTTGACCGGTTTCTGTCATTTAATTTGAAGTTAGCCATGCGACTTTTATCCATGTTTTCTCAAAAGTAGCATCTCGGGCAACGCTGACAAAACTTGATGAACCGCAGATAATAGAAAAAAGAGGGAAAGTGCTACAACGTCAAGCCAGGCCGTGGTGATTCTGCTTGCGAATACACAGAAATAGACCGCAACGGAAGTGGAGTTCATAAAACGCCAATAATGGGCGACTCAACGTCGGAGGAGCCAAAGCCCTCTTTCGCACATGTCGACAACAATAATGACGCCCCTAACTATGATGAAGGCAGGGGATCCCGTGAAACTGTTATAGAGCGTTTCGTGGACGGTTTTCGGCGTGATCCGAATGCTCGTATAACCAAGAAAGATGCGGCCTCAACGTCGTCTAGGGGGTTTGACATGGAAGCTGCCATTTCTAACACTGCGTCCACTCTCCTACACCGGAAGTTGAAAGGCCGTCATTTGCAGATGATAGCAATTGGGGGATCAATAGGTGAGTCAATCGTTTCCCTTTTCTTTTCTAAACCCTGTTTGACCGACGTATATAATGGTTAAACAGGCACTGGATTGTTCGTGGGCTCAGGCAAAGCCCTTGCAGACGGTGGTCCTGCGTCTGTTTTGATTGCTTTCGTCATTGTTGGTATTATGCTATACTCGACTGTTCATGCCCTGGGTGAAATGGCTGTGATTTTCCCGGTTGCAGGTTCTTTCTCCGCATTTTCGACCCGCTTTATTGACCCAGCCTGGGGTTTCGCTATGGGCTGGAACTATGGCTTACAATGGATTGTCGTTTTGCCTCTGGAGATTGTCGCTGCTGCTATAACGGTGGAATATTGGGGCTCGACTGTTTCACCTGCGGTCTGGGTCACGATATTCTATGTACTGATTATATGCATCAATTTGTTCGGTGTCCGTGGATATGGTGAAGCTGAATTTGTTTTCTCCTTCATCAAAATTACGGCGATTATCGGTTTCATGTATGGCTTACCCCTATCCCCACCCCCATCGAATCGTGGGTTGCTGACGTGTCAATAGCATATTAGGAATCATTATGAACTGTGGCGGCGGTCCCAAAGGTCAATATATCGGGGGCAGATACTGGCAAGACCCGGGTGCCTTCAATAACGGATTTAAAGGACTTTGTACTGTTTTTGTTACAGCCGCGTTTGCATTTGCCGGCACAGAGATGGTGGGACTGGCTGCCGCAGAGACTGCCAATCCACGAAGAACGATACCAACCGCCGCGAAGCAAGTCTTTTGGAGAATTACCCTATTTTATATTGTATCTTTGACCATTGTTGGTCTTCTAGTTCCATACACCGAACCAAGATTGGTAAACGGAAAATCAAGCTATGATGCCAACGCCTCCCCCTTCGTCATCGCGATTAAAAATGCCGGAATTCGGGGACTCGACTCAGTCATGAATGTTGTCATCCTGGTTGCGGTACTGTCTGTTGGGAACTCGTCCATCTACGGATCTTCGCGTACCCTCGCTGCCTTGGCTGAGCAGGGACAGGCTCCTCACTTCCTTACCTATATTGACCGTCGTGGTCGTCCGATGGCAGCAATCGTAGTTTCTTCCTCTGTTGGTTTACTTGGCTACTTGGCAACCGAGAGGGAATCGCAGGGCAAAGTGTTTGCATGGTTGCTTGCCATCTCCGCGTTGTCGTCCATTATGACGTGGGTGTCTATCTGCTACGCCCATATCAGATTCCGACGCGGCTGGAAGCTCCAAGGACGCTCTCTGGATGATCTCCCCTACCGATCTCAAGCAGGCGTCATCGGATCGTGGATAGGTCTCGCACTCAACATCGTAGTCCTTGCTGCACAGTTGTTTGTCGCAATTGCCCCCGTCGGTTACAGTTCAATGACCACAACAGCCCGAGTCGAGCGCGTCTTTGAGCTCTACGTTGCAGCGCCAATCATTCTCGCTTTTTACTTCCCGTACAAGTTTTGGCATCGTACTAAGATTGTGCGAGCCAAAGACATGGACCTCGACACTGGACGCCGTGATCTAGATGTTAGGCACCTAATTGCGGAGGAACGTGCTGAGCGTGGGGAGTGGCCAATGTGGAAGAAGATTTACAAATTGTTTTGCTGAGCGAGTTTTGCTGAGCAATTTGTCTGGTAAAAGAAGCCAGGCGAAACACGCGCCCTATTTCGTCTAGAAATGTGGTCGGGTCTGTTTTCGGGTTGATATGTGTGTGGTGTCAATGCCAATCATGTTGCACGGCTTTCAGTGAGAAGTCATTTTCTTCCTTCCATATAAATTTTTTTTTTTTTTGCTTGAATTTGTCCAAATATAGCGTGAAGATATTGTCTCCTTTTCTATACTCTTGACGTACCACGGTCAACGGATTCTTATTTTCCCTTTTACTACCAATTCCATGTCTGGGTAAACCACATATTCATAAGATCTCATCCCAAAATTCAAATCACTTCTAAAATAGAAGTTAGAATCAGACAAATGAGCCATCTTAGTGAAAAAATTGGGGAATTTCAGCTTGTTTATCGTGGCTGTTTCCTCTGTTCCTTTCTCTCTCAATCTACTCTGCGCTTCTACTCCTTATCCCCAACCTACTTTGACTTGTTCCCTTCCCAACACGTCCAGTATTCTCGTTTCCATTTAATTGAGCCACATATCAAACACCACCTCGATATAAACAATCCCTAGTTCACAACATCCTGCCGTAGATGACTGAATCGAAACAAGAGAATGATTTCTTTCCACTTCCTATACCTTACTCTTACCACGGCGTCTATACACAACATACATACGTTTGGCTGGTACTATCAAACGTAGCAAGCTGCCCGGCTGGAAAAGTGTTATAGCCAAACGTTGTCAACTAATCGTCGTTTTCCTCAGGGCAAGTATGGCCCGAATTCTAAGGCTGGTCCTGGTTTATACCATCCATTTGGTTCGGTTTGATGACGATGATCGGGGTATGCAGGGGATATGGAAAGGCAATGAGCAGCATCAAAAGGGCGGCTTTAAATCTTCCGTGGGTGACAGTGAGCGTTGGTCAATTATTAAGGATTCGAGATAGTTATATCCCTATGACATTTTCCTTCTCCAAGCTAACGCAGAAAGCCAATTGCCAAGAGGGGGGACATGTCTGTAATATATAAATTAGATTTTCAAGTGAAAAAAGGGGGATCTGTTAATTGTTTCGGCTACCAGCCACCCTTACTATGTCAAATAGCCTAACAATGTCCTCTTTCTCCTATGGGAGATTTGAAACAAGGGAAGAAGCAAACGAAATCATTGATTTTAATCATCAACAGCTCTTCTCCTAATGCAAACAACCCCTGGAGATGAATATGAGCATGTATTGAAGCTCTATCTACTTTTCCAGCGGAAAAGGGGATGAAGGTGGGAGAAGCGTAATCGTTTCTTGTGCACTATGCGGCGTTCAAGGGAACAAACTTGACCTTTCCCCTTTCGAAAAGAGCTCCGAAAACCTGTCTGATAAACAGGTTTGATAGATGAGAGTCTATTCCAACCCTTTATCAAAATAATGAAGCGAGGCAGAAGGGCCGCTTCGCAGGCTCGTAAAAATAGGATTAGACCCAAGCAAATGAGAAGTAAAAAGACTCAACAAGCAAACTCTTAATTTGAATTGCCCAAACACGTTATACACTTCAAAACATAGCATATGAGCAACCAATGCAGGGTTTGGACCCAGAGGCGTCTGAGGAAAGGGGTTTGGCGGGATAATGCTTTGCGTCACCGTTAAACGATAAAAGGTTCAAAAAAAAAAAAAAAAAAAAAAAAAAAAAAAAAAAAAA
>PDNB01000162.1:0-68296 GCA_002573585.1 Helicocarpus griseus UAMH5409 | reverse complement strand
AAAGGTTGCACCGAAGTGTCTCGTCGCACCATCTCACACCCAAAAAAAAAAAAAAAAAAAAAAAAAAAAAAAAAAAAAAGCCGAAATACTAAGTAACTGAATGACCAAGAATAAGCTTCTGACATTTCGCAAAACTTTTTGAAGAAGTTGTTCTGTAAACAGGGATAACATTGGAACGCTTTTGCATGCACTGTGATGTCAGCCCAATAGGTAAACTTACATTTATTTCAGCAGTGGCTCATAGATACTTCGGCAGGGGCAACCGATCATAACAGTCGCCGCGCTAGCTCAGTCGGTAGAGCATGAGGCTTTTAACCTCAGGGTCGTGGGTTCGAGCCCCACGTGCGGCGCGCACGATTCTTTTTTTTTCCCTTTCCCTCTTTTTTGTTTTCAATCCCCTATCAACAGAGATGTTGTTGTTTTTATAGAACCTTAATAATAATGTCAACGATGTTATTAATTCCCGTGGACGGTCACTGCTCCTCGTTAAACTGCTGTCTGGCTACACCTGTCATCGCGAGTTCGAAAGTTGTGTCTATTTCTGGGCAGAAACTTGACGTGATATATATATACATATACCAGCCATACCTCAAAGGGGGATCTATCTCCGGTGACTCCTTGTCTCCTGCCAAACAAGCCGAGATCTCCTATAAAATGCCATTGGAAGTTCAAAACTTGGTTGCATTATCCTCTAACTTTCCATTTATCTCGTTGCTTTTTCGGGAAGTAATGCGCGAATGTGCTTTGATTCTCCAACACCCTGAACAGCGTGTGAAGGAATCGCTATCTCATATCAGGATAGCAGAGGCAAAGACCTGCACTATATTGGAACGAGAGGTATCCAATCTTTCACTTTGCTAGCCTTGGCTAACCCCTGTCCATCACAGAAGATCGCCAGGGCCTGCACATCGCATCCTTCCCATATATTCCAAGGAATTTTGAGCTACTCTAGACACCACATAAAAGGTGAACTACGTAGCCAGGTAATTCTCCAAATCATGCGAATCAATAGCTAGAATTCATTGTCCATAGACGAAGCGAACCAATGGATCAAGCCGCTGCGACATTAATGACAATAGAGTCCATAACTCGGCCCTTTAGGTTTTCCTCCAACGCCAACTCATACACCAAATGGCGTGATACTGCCCTTCTAAAGAATACCTGCAGGATAGGTGCTTGTCTATACTGGCAAGACATGCCCTCAATGGTAACAAGCGACGGGATTGGGGGTCAGCGATACGCAAATTCAGGAAGTCCATGCAATCACAGCCGAAGTATTTTCCCGTCAACATGCGATATTTATCTTGCAAGATACCTTTGGATCATTGTTCGGTCTCTGGAAATGGTGAGTCAAATGTTCTCTGGGTTCTCATTGCGTTCTAAACCCCTGACAGCTTGAAGTTTCCATAGCGAATTCATAAAAGCACTGACCGTACTGTCCCGAAGCAATCAGCAAAGATAGCTATCACAGAAGTCTCACCGAAAAGGAAGAGTAGCTTCAGCATATCTTATCTGCCTCAACTAACGCCAACATCAACAGCTGGGAATCCCTAGTGTGTGAGGTGAAGGTTTAGTTTTTGCACGGGGATATCTTCGAGAAAGCCTACTTCCGGTTGAGCCCACTCTCATAGGTGTCTGAGACCACCATGTGCAGGGTAATTTCAAGTTCAAGGAGACGACAACAACTATCAAGGCAGCCGTTGTTTCCCATCGCCCTGTGACAAGCTGCTGCTCCAACTTTTCCTTTCGTGGAGGTCGTGATAACCACAGCCTCCCCTCCAGAGTCAGCCGTAGAAGCTGCGGAACAGCGAGCCGCGCTAGCTCAGTCGGTAGAGCATGAGGCTTTTATTAACTAATTTTCCAATCAGTTTAACCTCAGGGTCGTGGGTTCGAGCCCCACGTGCGGCGGATGGAATGCATTTTCATTTTTGCCTTCTTTTTCTTTCCCTCACTTCCTTTTTGTCGAACGAAGTAACTCCGGAGGCGAGGGAAGAAGGTCAGCGACATGTCTATGTCGGAAGAGATGAGAAAGGAAAAACGCCTCCGGAGTTTGGCGCCGGACCTGACTAGATGACCTTGGAAGAAGCAGAGATCAGAGCAGAATCACAGATGGGCCGAAGACAAAGACCAACAAGTATCAAGAAATGTCACCTCTCTCACAGTCTCAATCAATATCCTATCCATGTTGCTTTCCATTTGCAAAATTGACACCGAACAATAATTCCAAGTCCACAGATATACAGCCCATCATCATGATCATCATTATTTTTTATTTATTCCTTCTTCATCATAAAATTTTTAATTATGGATCGGCTTTCCCACCACCACCCTCTCTTTTCCCCTCCATGGTTACTGTGGTTAGACCGTAAAGTCAAATTGGTTTGTGCTGATTGGCAGGTCCGAAGGGTTTCCACTGGGCGGCGTGGGTGTCACTGGGGTTCTGGGGCGAAGAAGAAGGATTGGACGCATGCAGCCATGGGAGACAGACAGCATCGGATCAGAATGCAAGAGGAGCCGAGTAATAAGAGGTTAATAATATTAAGGTGAGAATCATTTAGCAATTGTTGCTTACCTTAAAACAGTATATTTCCGGCCCGTTTCCCATCCACAGGTAGGTAAGGACCAACCAGGCCGGCTTTTATCTGAAAGGAGTGCTTGTTGGTGCTCTGGGATCTTGGATCTTTCTGTGGGAAAGAACGTAGACGGAACGGATGGATGAAAGTTACGTTGTATGTATGTATGGGTAGGTAATTTTCTGTCAACTCTCCATTTCTTTTCCTTTCTTTGTATAAGTTTGTATCGTTTCTGCCCGATCTATATGGGGTATCTTCCTGACAACTTGACAAGTCAGTTGTTGTCAGTTGAAAAAGGTGCGATAAGACACGACGCCTTCAGCCGAACAAATTATCTTCATGCCACATCGAGATAGGTAGCTAGCTGCCCTCTTTTCATGATGATGATGACGATGACGATGATAGTGGATTTCTTGCCTTCGGCATATTTTACAACACCCCCGGTCGAGCGAGTACTTCGAGTTCTCTCGCATCGTGGTTGGCTGAGGTTTGAATAATACAACACTGCGAAATTAAAACCACGTGCTATTCATGGATACGACCATCTCAGACCGCCCGGGAGGCTGTCTATCATATGCCGCGATGAGGAAACTGGAGAGGACTCAAGAAGGCAATATTTCTAGACATATACATATGCTTTGGTTCTATATCCCTGACTAGGCCTAAGGCAGAGGAAGGGCCCGAAAGAAAAGTCATTCTTACCAAAATACGCAGTAATGGCCACCTGGGCAGCCATTCATCAGCCCTTCGATTTCCGCTGCTGCGACTATGGGAAAGGATTCTGGCATTGTTCGATGATCCGTATGCCTGCTCTTATCACATATATTCGTTTCATTTTCCAGCTCTTCTGCTGATTCCTGAAAGTTGACAACTTGACACGACACATGACTGCATAAGATCTTCCTTTCCTTTCTTCAACACGGCTCCACAAGAAACGATGACGTGAGCGGATTTTGATCACGTCCCCGTTATTTTACCATACATACTACAACTTCGTTATATAAAGGTATAACACCCGCCCGGTTATTATACAATACACGGCTAGCTATACGACTCTCTTTTCATTCTCGGCTATTCAAGGACAAATATATCTCATGTCTCCCCTCCCGAGGCAGGTTTAAGCCCGCGACTTGAAAACCAAAGCCAAAGGAAATTCTTCATGATTTCGAGATATGACAACGGGGCGGGCAGGCCCCTTGGTACCTGTATGGCGCATGTACGGTGCATGCAGACCGGGGGGTGAACTAAACTAGACGCTAACTTTAAAAACAGCCGATGATTCCACTTCATCACATCACGGCGACGATCACTTCAACTCCAGTCTCCTCCGTTTATCGTGCCCAATCACAATTCCCCCTTCTGGACGAGACCCATGAAAAAAACTTGAGTTATTAACGGCAGAAGTAGCGGATGATAAGGTTTGCTTAACTTTTACGCAGCGGAGGAACACCCGGGCGCTCATTGGTTATGGTCAATACGCATTGGTCGTGCATTATTACCACCTTTTTAAATCCATGGATATCAAACTGAGGTCGGTCCCTCTGCTCTCTTTTTTTCGCTGGAAACGATGGCCGACAATCACTTGCAAGTTGTAAGACGTTTTTCTTCTTTTGCCCGCTGCCCTTTTCAAATTCAATAATGTCTATATCGCGGACGAAGTAAGACATGCCCAAGTTAAATATAGCAATCCGATCTTGTGCTCGCTTTTTCATATGTCAAATTCGTATCTATACAAGTCAAGAAACAGACATCGCAGTCGAGAGAGCATTCCGCCACCCCTATATTACATGTACCTGCGTGCCCAGCTAGGTGAAGTTTGAAAGAACCACCGAAATCTGAAAGAAAGTAGTCAGAAAGTATGCTAGACCTAAAAAATTAGAAAGTAGATCTTGCAAATAATAACGAATAGCATGAAACCCGTGAAAAAGTAACAGAAATTGCACAATATAATAGGGTTTTTTAAGGTTAGGTGCAAGACTCAGAGAATCGGCTATGCGGTTTTTAAGCGCTGCACAGAGGAAAAGATGGATATGAGACTCACAAAAAGAATGAAAGAGACGATTTGAGCTTGCTTGCTATCTCTAAATCTCCTCAGTTCTTGCTGCTGCTACTCTTTACAGAGGTCCGCATCTCGTCGTACTACTTCCTATGTACCTACCTAGGTGTCTACATGTAGGTATGGTAGAAGGCTCATCATTACCAACATCTGCAGCTCTTGATCATATCTCAGCACAAAAAATCTCTCAAACTGATTTTGCTTGCTTGCATTTGAAACCTTCTTAACTCCATATCTTCACAGGAAGCGAAATCGCAATTAATATCAAATTTCCTGTATGGTAATGATAAGGAGGCGAGATGAAGGACGCATAGGATCATGTGCATCAAATTCCATTCAATGTTACAGTCCTTGTAAAATACTTATTATTGCGTTCTGAGCGATGTATCGTGTTCGTATGGTATGTAAAAGATACAAGGTTATGGTGGTATTCGAACGGCGCTAGAAACTTCACGGAAGTTTGACTCGCTTCTCTGAGTTCTGCGGCCCCTGGAGCCCTAAATCGTCGCCCCCGCACCTTAACTAAAGTTTCGGCTTGGGGCTTTAGATCCGTACTCTAAATTCCAGTGTTATCAGATAATAATAATAATAATAATAATAATAATAATAATAAACTTGTGGATGTTCGAGATTTCAAACAAATATCTGTTTAAATTGAAGAAATATTTTCAAAAAGAGAAAGGGAAAAGATACTGTGGTCTCTTTTGTCTGCCGTCAAATCCCGCTGCTGTTTTCTTGCTTACGTCCGTTTTAAGAGTGCAGATGTTTTGAGACTTACTATTTACGATTTACGATTTACCATTTGCCATTTAATATTAACTTTCAGGATAAGATGTTGCCGTCGGAAAGAAATGCTATCCCTAGCTTGAATAAGTCATCAATATTACACGCCGTCAAGACTGCTTGACGTCAGAACTCATCTAATTTCAGAGCTTTTTGTGTGTTTCACTGAATTTGATACTTTCCTTTCCAAGTCGCATTTATTTTGAATGACCTTATGCATTAACAAGTGCGGTATTCCCACGAGCGCGATGTCAGTAATAGTGATGTTTGAAAAGAGTATCTTTTAAAGTGATACAGGACACCTCATTATGACGGGCTTAAAGATTTAAGGGGAAGAGTAGATTGCGAAACGAGATATTTAAACACCTCTATTTTGAAATAAACTGTCCCTTCTGTACGGAGCTAGAGACAATGTCGTAAAGGATAATACACAGCTGGGTAATATGATGAACCAACTAACAGTCATTGGCAACAGACTATTGGTACCTAGGTACAGTCGGTTGATATATTATTTATTACTTTCTCGCGTATATTATTAATTTTATTGCCGGGGGGTTAATGTGTCAGGAGCCAGGGGACACAAGCAGCTTACTCCCCAGATTCGTGGTTTTCGGTACGTGCCTAGCGCATGATTGCTGCGCTGTCCTGTAGGAGTGACGGAACGACGGACGGTTCAGGCTTGGGAACCTGGGGAAAAGGGAAAAGAAACCTGGAAAAAGGGGTGAAGATCCGGGAAGAGGACAGAAAGGCCCCGAGAGGGTCGCCCTTCTTAGTAGGTACTGTAGGTACTTACCCCAGGTTCCAGGAAATGTCTGTGGGGAGCAAGTTTAGGCGGACTAGGTACATGTATATGTACATGTACTAATCTCGTTAACTGCAAGTACAGTACAAGCCTTGGTATGCCCTCCCATTCTTGTCGACTGTCAACTGCAAGGGATGAGAAATGCTGCTGGTTTTGACTGGCGGGTAGGCACTCATCAAATCACGTTTCATGTCTGATGTAGGGACACACGACGCAAAATTTTTGTATGTCTGCGTGTAACATCCCCGCGGTTTACAGAGATGGGGGGGGGCGGGGGGTTCCGGGGACTATGGGGTAATATCAACCATCATATTGATGATAATAATAATTGAAATATAAAGCCATCACTCTTCCATCATTTTGAGGCCGCATTGTTACAGAGACGACAAGAGGTCCATATCAAAAAGATCACGGGAGGGAGTCATACATCCCAAGGTTAATCTGATCTATATTGAAAGTAGATGGATATTTGTTAGGCGAGAAACTCCGCGGACGATTCTTAATCTATGAGCATCTACCAGATTTACGCCTCCTTGGCAGAGAGCTCTTGGCGCTTCCTTTACAAAAAGGGTTTGCGAACAGATGAGGATCTATTGGTTATAGCTACTACTTATTGCCGCCCCCCCAATGCCCCAACCACCGAAGGTACGCAACTTAATGGATGCACATACAGGGCCGTAAATCCGAGAGAAAACCCGAGAAAACCCTTGACGGGGAGAGATATTTTCATGATATCGTACTAGCCGACAACCATGATGAATGTATCTCAGGAAGAAGAGATTCGACGGCTGCTCAGCAGGTACCTTCCAGAATTACTAGAACGGCAACCAGCCACGCTTTTTCTATCCTTTTTTTCCTTGGCCTTCACACCAATTTTCAGTCTTTGATGAAATATATGTATGCGGTCTCCCGCACGCCATCCTGCAAGCTTTGTGGAGCAGAGGAAACCGGGGAACATGATGCATCTTTCTATACGGAGTACATACGCATATCCCTTACATATCTCGGGGTCGCGAAACAGACGGCAGGCGATAAAGTTCGGAACAGGAACAGGAGCCAGGTTGCCTTGTGTCTCCTGGGTTCAGAAGGGTTTTTGCTGCGGCGTCAATATATATAGACGACTAACTCTCTCCTCCTCATATACGGGTCTCGACATATCCTCCTTCTTTCCATCATCTCTGGGCTTCCAGGACAGAAAGAGAACAAAAATTACTCTGATATTTTTTTTCTACAACGGAGGGATTTAGGTTTGACCTCGCATTGCTTGACCTCCCATAGGAAGGAGAATTTCTCGGTTCGGGGCCTGTGTGGCGCTCTTGAGATCTCGGTTCAGGCATAGTCCAAACCGTCCGAATAAGATGTGATGTGTACGAACAGCTTTAGGCCCAACTACTACCAGTAGATGCTGCATTGGCAACCATTCTTCACACACGCTGACCAGGTCTCATTCACACCCTTAACGGGACCATCTTCAAAGATGCTCTTATTGTCCCTTCGGGCGGGCCGACAAGGTGGCCAATAGGACCCTATCCCGTTCAACGTTCGAATGGACGAAATCCGTCCGATTTGCTTCTGCCGTCCCGATACGCATCATCTCAACAGCTTTTATCCGTTTTTTATCCACCGCTACTTCATCGCTGCAAAATGCCAACTGGCGAAAAACTGCGACAACATCGGCCAGAGTGGGTTTAGTCATAATAGAAAGGACCTAGTGCTGTCAGCTTCGGATATATCTCTTTATCTAGTCCCTAACGGCTGTATGGGACCGTTTGGCAACCACCGTTTTATAACCGGCCCCGTCTCGAGTTTAATAAGTCCATTTGAGAACAGTGCCCAGTCACCCCCCAGTGCCAGCAACAGCCACCAAACCATACAGTCCTGAGTCTATCATCTATGCGCTGATCGAGGCGTGGACCTATTACTCAGAATGGAAATCCATCTGTCCGAAGGCGGCGTATATAAGTAGGTGCCATGGAAGCAAACAACCGTTGAAGGGGGAAATGCAGGCTAGCCGTCAATGATGCGTTTGATCTTCGCGAGATTTCGCTTATCATTCGATCGGGTACGAATAATATAAATCATCAGACTTTCGAGGAGGCCGTTGTTGACGGTTATAGTAGGCTCAGGGGGAAGATTTCCCCATAATAATTTCTTTTTCCTTGATGATTCTGGGCTCTGGAGACTGGAAGCGCCAGAGGAAAAGAATAGTCGACAATCGACATGCCTTAGGTATCCTTGCTCTAATTTCCTTCTGGAACATGTTAGCTTGCAATTTCTCCTCTGAGAAGGGGGTAGTGCTTCCCCCGTTCTATTATTATTATTATTATTATTTTGATACTTCTATACAGCCGGCAGATTTTGACGATTTGCTTGGCATCTGAAGAAGAGGATGGTGAGTTGTATGCACTAAACACCCGTGCATTGAGGCTGGTAGTTTATTGATATGGTTGATAGAAATCGGCCATATATATCAGTGGCGACGTAATCGATACGCAGGATGTAACCAGATACCTTCATGTACATGTAAATGTATGTACGCAGCGTATGAGGTACAGTCTGTACATGTATGTATGTCTGTATATACACGTATGGCATTCCATACAGACGCCTGCAGATGATCCCCCCCCCCACTTGCGGCTATACCACAAGAAGGAATCCGCTCAGTTGGAACGCCCTCGTTGGCTGCTGGTTGAACAAGTGCGAACTTTTCCTTGCGCCGGCGTGCGGAGCGGACAGGATAACAACCATGTTCTGTTCTCTCTCAGCAAAACCTCCCTGATACCAAAAAGTCCTTTACTAGTCGCATGGCACAAAATTCCAATATCGCAAAAACCTTCACTTCTTTAGGTAACAACAAGGTCCATCCCGAGGCCCGTTTCCAAAAGGCTAATCTCAATAAATGCCATATCATTACATATTATTTTCGTAACTATGACGAAATTTGCAGGATTTTAGTGGCAGGGCCGAAGGAACAGCGATCGAATTAAAATACATACCAGCCAGCAGACCAGGGCCAACACAGCCTTTATGGGGTGGATTGATGATTGACCTTAGGAACCGTGGGAAGACCATCGTCATCAGCGGCATCATAGTGCATTATTCACAATTTACGCACGGTATACAAGTATTACGGGTATTGTAAGTGGGTCCACCAGTTACCAGCTACCAGCTACCAGTAATACATTATTACCCCCCTCCCCGCAGGCCCAGCAATAACACGCAGCAGCAGGCACATCGGCTGACTGCGCTGTATGTAACGTTCTCCGCCCATCGATACGCCTGTAATACGGGACGACATCCACCACGCTCTGTCTGCTCTCTCCACCGCCCGGAGAAACAGAACTCTGGTCACTCCCTCGCCCGCTCGCTCTCACTTCCCACCAGATAGGCTTGCTGGGAAAATATCTGGCAGATAGAGAGAAGAGAGAGGCAGAGAGAAAGACAGAGAAAGAGAGAAAAGAGGCTCAGCAATAATAATAATAATTACTCGAGTCAACCATAGGACAGACAGCTCACCAGGCGAGAGAAAGACCCGTCGTCAGTCTTCTTTTTTCTCCATAATAATAATAATAATAATCATAATAATAATCAGAGTAATAGTATTATTATTCAGCCACGGTTGTCCATCCCATCCCATCATCCATCATCCATCATCCATCATCCCCCTTCCCAACCTCAATCACCCTCGTTAAAGCAATCTCTACTCCGTACCTACCAACTCAACTCTCCACACTTTTTTCTCCCTCCCTCCTGACTTTTTCTCCCTCTCTCCCCCTCTCTCTCTTCAGTTCTCTTTTAAACGCCTCACGGGGGTGATCGGCTGGTTTCCTACGCCATAACTTTCTTCCTCCTTCCTACCCTTTTTCTTCCTGTCTATATTTCTCTTCCTCTCTCTCGCTCTCCTTTATCAAGGATAAACTATCCACCCCCCTCCCCCCAAAATATACACCAAGGACTCCCGTACCACCTCATCGCTTCAACTCGTTCGACTCTCCGTCTTTACTCACCAACCCCTTCTCGCTCCAACTTCCCTCGTTCTTCTCTAGCGGATTGTTTTTTCCTCCTCCTAGGAAACAAACCCCTCGACTTAACCGCACCGTGGATTGATTGATTCCCCGCCTATCGCTCCTCACCTCTCACTCTTCCTCTCCCACTAGTCTGGGCGTATACCGTCGTTTGAACAACCTCGCCGTATCGTCCCGCCCCGTGGCCATTCTCACAATATTTCGCCGTTTGGGTGATAGTTGGGAGTGCTAGGGCCTTTTATTTTCTTTCTTTTTTTTCTTTTTCTTTTTCTTTTCCTGTTCGTTCTGCGGCTTAAGAAGTCCATAAACACCGCAGAATGGCTGTTGGAACTGGCGTGGACAATCGATCAGATCCAGTACCGGCAATGCCATCCCCCAACGAGAGTAACAGCGTGCATGTCTCGTCTCTTTCGTCGTCTTCATCCTCCTCGATATCGGATACCGAACATGATCGAAAATCCAGAGCTGACCGTCCCCGCTTGGCGAGTCGGAAACCCAGCGCCTCTATTCTGGTCCCCCGCGACCACCCCGAAATTGAGATTAAGAAGGAGGACTTCCCCCCGGACGACGCTCGTACCATGAGTCCCAGAAGAAACTCTGCTGATGTTGAGAAACTCAGCAGAGAAGCACGAGAAGCCTTACAAAAGTGAGTTTTTTTCAACCTATCCGTCCAATGTTGTCATCTCATGCGACATCTATTCTTTGCCCACTTTTGGCACCTTTGAAACAATGTTCTTCCCAGTTCATCAGTACATATATCCCGCAGCTCACGATATCCGATGCTAACCATTTACTGTTTCGTACAGACAAGCAAACACTTTGCAGTCATCACTACAAGCTCTCGCGGAACGTATTGATGAGGTCAAGTCGGATCACGATAAATTAGAGAACGAGAATAGATTCCTACAAGACTACATCGGTGGTCTCACACGAACCATGTCTGCTAAGACAGAGGTTACATCGACGAGCGGTGTCGGAAGAGGGAGAAGACAGAAGTGATCCGTGAAAATTAGAATAAGGAGGGAGGTTGAAATACACCGATCCCTCCTTCCCCACCACCTCGCCAATCTACAATGAGTTGTCCTTCCTCGTCGACGAAGATGAGGGCTCAGCGATACATAACCCAAGAACCATCTTCGATCCATTCACGACATCGTCACGCATTACGAACTTCGATCAGCAGTCTTAGCATAGCTTCTATTATCGCCTATAATACGCCTTTAATCTTCTTAATTTCGTGGAGTCTGTAACTTGAGGGAGAAAACTCCGCAAGTCGACCACCATGCATTACCTTAGTTCTTCACTTCTCGAGCGACGTGTACTTATCATTGTGGGCCGATTGCGAACGAGCTTTATTTACGCCTTGTTAACTCGCCTTCGATCCGAGATACCCCGTCATTTTTAGACATAGCAAGTTTGCTTGCTTTTTATCATTATTTTTGCCTCTTCCCGCCAGTCGCGCTTCCGGTGCGGAAATGGACAACAAGAGCAGATGTCGCCAATGCCAATTTCGGGCGTTCATTATGGCCGGTGGCAAGTCCAGCTATGAGCATGTGACATCACCCTAGACCAAGAAAGATAATTGTCATGAACAAGAACGTCAGGTTTCCTCGTGGCTATGCTGGCTCCTAACATGTCATGTCTTTTTCCCGGCAGATGCGCCTTCGACCCGAACTAGTGGTACCAGAATTGTTGCTTGCTCTCAACGTCTCCTGATTGCAACTACCATTCGCCTGTGGTCTACTGCCACTGTTAAAAAGGTCATGTCACTGTTGGTAGAAGACGGATCCTCTCCCATACCGGTTTGCTTTATCTATATACACCCCAAACTCGATTAAGACCGAGTCAGCGCGACTTCTTACCTTTACTATGCTTTAAACCCCCTGCTGAATACGGAGTGCGATATTCCACCCTCTCTCTCCTCCTCTCCACCGACAACTTATCTTCATCTGTACTGTGTATGATTTCAGTTTTTCAAACCGTTACTTTTCAAAGCATTTTACAGATCTTGCCATTTAAATACCATTCTGCACCTTTCATCTTCTCCTCTTCCACATTTTTTACTAGCTTTCAAGCAGAGGCGTTTGATTTTTTTTTGATTTTTTTATCTTCTTTTCTCGATTTCTTCCTCTTCTATCCGTCTTGCAACATTCTATACACCATGTCGCAAACAAACTAGGCGTGGTTCAATGGAGTTTATGCGAAGGGTTTGGTGAACCTTTTATTTTCCAAGCTTCTGTGTTGTGTGTCTTTCTACGTTCAAATATGGTTCTTAAGGACTCGGGGATTTCGCATGGCGTGTTTCCCTAGACCAGGCAAACAGAAAAAAAAATTAGCAAAAAAAATCATTTCTTCGGGTTTGATGTAAAGAAATACCATTATATTTTATATATATATAAGTTTTATATCTTTCCATAATCGGCTGATTGCTAGGGCCCTTTTTCTGTCGTAAATCGAAACTCGATTGTTTCTTTACCCCTCTCTCGCCTGCTTTCTGTTGCTGTTCGAGGAGAAACTTGAGTCAGCGGAATGGGAATCAAGCATGGTGAACATCATTAAAGCGCAACTGCATGAATTTGCTCTTGATTATTTGACTTTCTTTGACCTTTCAACTCTTCAATACAAAAGTATACTTAGTCCTGCAAAAGAGAGTTCTGGATGTCAAACAACTTACTCAAACTAATGAGCCTCGTGGATGAATGTTTTGATATCCGATCTAGCATTAACTATACATATATATATCTATATACGATGTTTTCTTGCTCATTTCTTCTTTCTTTCTTTCTTTTTTTTTGTCTAATCTTTCGTCTTAATTCATCTGGAGTTTTGCTTTTCGAGGTTCAGTGATGAGTACTTCATGGTGGGACGAACTGTCAAAAAGCCATCATCCCCTTCCTCTCCTGATTTCCCCCGGCTTTCTCATGAGGGATAGATACACTTGAAAAATATATCTCTCTTCCTACTGCATGCCCTTCAATAACGGTTACTATTATCATTGCCCACCCCTACCCCCCCCCCCAACCTTTTTTTTTGAGTTATTTTCTAGAGCCCGCTTTTAACTCGAGGGCAAGAGATCGAGATAAGAGGATATGAGGAGAAAGGGGGCAAAAATCACAAACAAGCGCATAACAATTAACAGAAAAAGAAAAAAAAGAAAGAAAGAACAGGAGAGAGAAAAGCTTATCCCTTTTTATCAGGCTTTCATTTCGCGCCTGAACGGTGTATATGTTGGCCGGCGGGGATCTCCCTCCTTCCTATTCTGGCCTAGCGCCTCCGTTTCCTAGTATATCTAGATAGTCTGCCCACAACAATACTACAACCTCAGACGTCCAACAGTATACTCATTCGGCACACCCAGACTCTTGCAAGTAACACACCCCCCAAACCTCCTTTCCTGCAGTAGATTAGCTCACTCAATAGCCTGGAAAGCCTGGTTGGACGGTTCTTGCTTTAATGATACCTTGAGCTTGTTGTTGAGAGTTGATCTTATCATCCCGTATCATGTCTCATCCACCGTACATGCATATATATATAGCTTGAGGGAGTTTGACGGTTTGTAATGTACGCATCCCACTGCTCCACACGATGTTATGGCATATATGTGGGCTTGCTTGTCTAGCTTAGCAATGCGGGAAGAAGGCTTTTTATTTCGCGATGCGGGATTTTCTTATATAATAGCAGGAGAGATTGATTTACAATGAATACTTCTTTATTCTCTCAAAATATCGTGTTTTAACAAGGCGGCGGGTGCGTATTTCCTTCTTTTGACCCCCTCACCCTCCGGTATTCCTATTCCTATTCCCATTCCCCGTCTCTGTTGTGGTGTAGAAATGACGCGTTACTTAAAACATGCGGAAAGGGGAGATTGGGAGTGCGATTTTGAGGTATAGGAGGCCTAAAATGAAATACGCAGGACGTTCTGAAATAAAAATTGAAAATGGAATCGAGGAGATGGGAAGAATATTTATATTGCTTGTCTCCGCCAAATGAACAGTAACCCCTTCTAATAGTAGTGAATGACGTTTTTTTCTACACGTATAAACTACGCACAATGGCACCTGACTACCTAGGTAGCCAGCAGCCTTTTGATACCTGATACCGTGCAGTTCGAACGGTGCTAGTTTGTTTTGTTCCGCATTGGCTGAGGAGGGGTCTCAGCCTATTGGAGAGGAGATTGTCTGATGTAGCGGGAACCTTCGGGGAAGGGGGGGGGGGGGGAATAGGGTAGCGGTATGGATAATGCCAATCATGTATAGGATGATCGCAGAGTTGGAAAGAGAAGGTATTTCGGAGTGGTATATTGCTGCGCGAACCAACCTCAGTGCAAGTCTTTCCGCCTCGTCGATCATATCACGGACACAACTCGTATATATTTATATGGATTGAACAGAAAAAAGTCTGCACTGTCTTGCCCTTGCACTTGCAACCGGAGGTATAGCGTATTCCTTGGTTAGGAACCTCACGATACGTCGAAATGAAAACAGTCTCGTAGATACGTTGGCATTGCGGTCCTTTTCGAACAGACGACAAGAGGGTGCCTGTTCAGATTCTGTGAGAGTGTCGTGTCTAGGTCAATATGCAATGGCATTGTGGCCCTGTTCAATACGCATGGTCAACGTTAACGGGTTTTCGTAGTGATCAAGTATTACCCCTCTATCCGCGCCTGAATTGTAGTGAAAGGGTCGTGGGCGTCAAAGGGTAACCTTGATGTCCTGGAGTATCGGATATTGACTGGCATTTAAAAGGGACCCCAAGGGATATTAGACGCTTAGAGAGGAATTCTTTTTGCTTCTCAGCAAGCCCAAGCCAGCAAGGATCCAGAATAATGTTAACAACGTTACTAGGTAGATAAATATGAAGAGTGAGCATATCGCATATCTATAGAACTGCCACGTACTGCATATGAACCTTTTTGAAAACCTTGGGTTAAGTCACCAACGGCGCTTGTCTCAGGAAAGGAAATTGGGGAACACGGCATTGGGAATCCATTTGACGGCGACAACCTCAACTGGCTTTATTGCTGGGGCCAAGTTTAAAAAAGGCTCGATATCGCGAATGTCGGGCCGTTTCAACGGATGAAATGCAAGCACACTTGACCAGATCACATTCTTTTGAAGCAGGGATTTGTTGGAGACTGGAGACTCAAAAAACCCCAATTTCGCCATAATGCGCTCGCAGGGTGTGTGCATGGTGTGGTAGCGTGTCCCATAACCAAAACGGTACTCACCGAGCGTTTGTTTTTCTTGAACCGTGAGAAGGGACAACCTTGTTCGCAGAGAGACAAGCAAAGAGATATGCCGCAGGCGACAAAAGACGATTAAGTAGACAGACAACTAGGCCCGATATATAGAGATGATAATAAATGAACGTATTTTTCTCCTTTTCCACGTGCAAACACGCGGACAGATTTTGAAGCAATGCTATTTCTTTCCCCCTCTCTGGAGGGGGAGGGGTGCCCGGAGTGCGGGGAGCCGCTTAGCGCAAGAACATCAAAGCGAGAAAATAAAGATGGCAATAGAAAACTTGTAAATGAATATATGTGACGTGTTTATTTTGTAGTAGGGTTGATTGTATGAGTGTGCAGTTTTATGGTGATGTGTGGACGTCCGTACGAGCCAAGTCTACCTACTACCACTATCAAAAAGCTGATTTTGGGGGGTTTTTCTCTCGACGAAAAATTGGGTTCACTCGATCGACCGTCTTTTTTGGGATTTCAGTAGGAAAAAGAGAAAGGAAAAATAGAAAAAAAAGGAGATAATAAACTTTCCCAGCCGCTAAAATCAAGGAGGAAAGAGAGAGGGAGGAAGTGGTGAGATTTGGGGTGGGTTGATAGTTTGAGAGGATTAAAAGGAACTGACGAGTATTCGAGAAAGACGGGCAGAGTAACAGAAAAGCACAAAGTTCCCCTTGTATCCACTCCTCCAATCTAAAAAACAGCAACAAAGATATATCTTTCAATTTTTTGTTTACTCGGTAGCCTTGGGAGCCTCCTCAGCAGCAGCGGCTGGGGCCTCTTCCTTTTGCTCAGCGGGAGCAGCAGCGGCCTCGGGGGCGGGCTCAGCCTCGGACGATGTCCAGAGAGTCTTGAATAGAAGTTAGATATTAACCGGCTCTATTTGTAGGAATAGATCTTGGAAACGGGTGTGGAAATATTTACCAGGTTGTCTCTCAACAGTTGCATGATCAGGGTGGAGTCCTTGTAGCTCTCTTCGCTCAAAGTGTCGAGTTCTGCAAGTGCCATTAGCTCTTTGCTTTATTTATCTACTGCAAATTAGAAAAACCAAGACGTACCGGCAATAGCGTCATCGAAAGCTTGCTTGGCAAGATGGCAAGCCTGATCTGGGGAGTTCAGGATTTCGTAGTAGAAGACCGAGAAGTTGAGAGCAAGACCCAGGCGAATGGGGTGGGTTGGGGCAAGATCGGTCTGAGCAACCTCAGTGGCGTTCTTGTAAGCCTCCAGAGACTTATCAGCGGAGGTCTTGCGCTTGTCGCCAAGGGCAAACTCGGCAAGATAGCGGTGGTAGTCTCCCTTCCTACAAGCAAGTTGCGAATTAGAAAAACAACCCAATAGACCAAGCACAAAACCACAAAGGTCGCCCCGCATCGGACGGTATGCAGCTCAAGATAACAAACTTGAATGATCACAGAGAATCGCTTACATCTTGTGGTAGAAGACCTTGGATTCACCAGTCTCAGCAGAGGCGATAAGGTGCTTGTCGAGCACATCCAAGATGTCCTCGCAGATCTTGGCCAATTCGGTCTCGATCTTTTGACGATACTCCTTGATAAGAGCAACCTGCGACTCGTTGCCTTTTGACTCCTCCTTCTGCTCAATAGAGGTAACGATTCTCCAGGAGGCACGTCGGGCGCCAATCACGTTCTTGTAGGCAACGGAAAGGAGGTTGCGCTCTTCAACGGAAAGTTCCTTGTCTGCGGAAGCGACAATCTTCATGTTCTCCACCATTTCTAATCCACAGTCAACATCTTCACTTGTCTCACCGTGGTGCCTATAAGGAGCAGCATTTTGTACGGACCTTCGTAGCGCTCGGCCTGCTCGGCCAGCTTGGCGAGATACACAGCATCTTCGTAACCCATTGTGAATTAAGGTTCCTACAGTTGATGTATGTTAGCATTGGGATAAATAGTGGTTGGTATGTTGACGCAGCCGCTGCGAAGGAGTTGTCATGCGAAAGGTAGTAGGAAAGAGGGGTTGTGTGTGAAAGACGGGATCATCGCATTTGTGGACCCCCAACGGCCGGATCAGAGCCAATTCTTAGGCGAATGCTAAGTAGGCAATGGCATTGCAAGATATACAATGGAGGATAATGAGGGTAAAGGGGATATGATGGTGTATTGGCAGGGCGGTTCCGACGCGGTCCAGACGGCTGTTGCTGTGACACTGCACTCGACGAAACCCAACAAAAACATCGGGACACGACGCTCAACGGAGAATTTGAGAAGAGAACAGAGACGTAGACAGGGACATAAATCCCTCAGAGGAATGCGACTCCAAAGCACAGAGTCACAGATGGGGGATCCAGTATTTTGGACGGCTATTAGGGGGAAAGGCAGGAGAATCAACGCACACAAAACAAGAGATGGATGGACTCACCTGGAACGGGGTAACGCGTTTGAAATAAGTCGAGATAGAAAAGGACAGAGAATCAAAGACTCGAAATGAGCAGCAGTGAATAGAGGCTGGGGGATTGGGGGGTGGGAGGTGGGAAGCGGGAGTTGTGGTGGACTTAGGGAGGATACAGGAGGGGGGGGAAGAAGAAGATAGGGAAGAATGAGAGTTGAGGTTGAGGATGAGGTGAGGTGAGCGAGTGAGGGTTGGACGGGGGGAAGTGTGGAGAGTTTTGGATCAGGTGGTTTGGGAGGAGTAGTCAGCAGCCAACAACATCGACTAACCTTGGAACAGCTGAAGGACACTACACACTGGTGTCTACTACTATTTATTTTGTTCTTATATCAATTCTCTTGTTTCTATATCTTATCCTACTTTGTTTGTTTCATTATACTCTGCAGATTTATTGTTATCCTCATCTTCTCTGCCCCCCCGCTTCTGTCTGGTAGTTACTTCTCCCTTCTTCTCCCTTCTCCCCTCTGGCCAATATGAAATCTGCAAAATTAAATAAACAATTGCATTCCTCGCACCGCCTCTACGTGGTGCATCTGCAGGGCTTTCAAGCATATCTGTCCCACTACTAAAACCTAAAGTATCGTATCTGCCGGCATTTTTAAGAAACTGCTTATTTTCCCAACCTGCATCAAGCACAGCAAAACTTACATTTCAGTTATCCAGTCCTAAGGAAAGTAGAAGCAAAATATCATGAAGAAGTGTCCCGAATAATAAAACAGATGCCCGCCGTTGGACAAGCATCAACCTGAGCCTCGTCCGTCCAGACGAATTTTCAACGCTAGGAAGCGCTGTGCATTAACAAGCCGTATCTCTTCTTCTCCTCGACATGCACCTGCTGGGTTCTTATGTCTTCTCTATTCGCCCAACATTATGCATAGTGGCGGCCAGCAGCCTCTTCCCGCCTCTTCAGGTCGGCAAGGGCCGCAAGGCTGTTGGAGATCATCATCATCATCACCACCGTCACCATCATCGCCGGGTTCGTTTCCTGGTACCATGTCTCCTTGGTAGAAAGTGGAAGAATCACGTCGGTCCCCACCTTGAAACCCCCGCCTTCCAGCCAAACAAAACAACCATATCCTGCTCATGTCAATATCAGCATACCTGCCATATTGACCGGGAGAAAATCAACATTCAAAAATATTTATGAAATATTTGAATTCTTCATATACTGAAGCCCCTTCTGTAAATAAGAGGAAAGGCGATGGAAGATGGATGGGTGGGCATCCAGGTGCAATCGATTCTTTGGCAGTTATCCATGTATCGGTTGGGTGGTACCAGTGTTATTCCAACTCAAGTCCAGGCCTCCACAGCGACCTTTGGATGTTTCCGTATGTGAGCCTCATTCTTCAAGATTATAGAGTTACCGAAAACAATGCCCATATTCCCCCGACCGTCTCAGTAAACGGGGCGTGAAGTCGTGCATATTCATCGCTGTCAGTGCTGGGCAACTTTTCGTAATAATGGCTACTATCTGCAAAGTAGATCCAAATCCGGCCAATACCAACACTGCCACTGCCAGGCGCATCGTAGTGTGACACTTGCATTGTTATTGGAATAATAATCAACCATTTCCTGGCTTGGTTGCCTTGTCAGGCAATGACTGCTGTGGCGAGAATGCGGCCCAAAACCCATGTCATGTGACTGCACAGTCCGCTGAGTCAGTCATGACGCACAGGCCGTGTTTGGACCAAGCTAGACCAAGTTCAGCCAGCTTCCCTTCAGTTCCCGGCGAAGACATAAACCTCGCCTCCAAAACAAACATCAACCACCACCACCACCACTGCTCTCTATCCCACTCTCTTCAACCTACGCAACTAAGGTAATCCAAGAATAATCCATGGCGCTTTTAAAACGCATATTTCTGACGAATAAGCTTACAGACTTCGTTCTCTAACCCTCCGCCTCGCCAAATAAACCTTCTCTTTCGTCTCTCGATCTTACCCATCCACCACCGTCATGAACATGATCCGCCAGTGTGCCAACAAGTGTGTCAGGCCTGCACTTCGTCCTGCCCGTCAGCCTTTTACCCGCGCTTTTACCGCTGCTTCCCAACGAATGGGAGAGGGTGACGTTGGTACTCCCAAGTCTACCGGCACAATGAGCACTGGGTAAGTGATTTTTCTTCCGCAAACCAATTTTTCTCATAGCCCTTACCCCCCTTCAAAACAGCAACTTCCCCCACAGAAAACGGGAAAGTGAAGAATTGAATTAAAGCATGGAACTAACAATTGATAAACAGAACTTCGTGGACCAAGAAGGAAGCTGCTGATGAGGCCCTGTTCGTCAAGAAGCGGGAGATGGAGAAGTATGTTCTTTTTATGCCGTTCAATTTTATATCCCGCAATTGTGTTGGATAATGTTGTACGCGGATGAGGAAGAGAAGCAGTTCTTGAGAGAGAGCATTGATTTCGGTGTGGTGAATTGGAATGCTAATGTGAAATCTACTCGTAGGCTCAAGAACCTGAGAGAAAAGCTCCAGCAACAGCGCAAGCACCTTGATGAGCTCGATGCTCACATGTACGTTATCCCTACTATCTTCCCACCAAGCCAAATCCATACTCCCCTTTACCCTATACCATACTCGATGCTGGTATCTCCCAAGAGGTCTACCGCGCATCCACCCCTACACCACAGCTGCCGGCCCTTGTAATATCGAATTATGCTGATGATGTGTTTCCCTTTTTACAGCGAGAAACTCACCAAGGAGCACGGTGGTGAGCAAAATTAAATTTAAAAACCCGATATCATCAACGTCATCGGGTTTATTCTTCTGTTTCTTCCCGTCTTATGCATGCGCTTCGCACTTGCAAAAAGAAAATATATTAAAAAAAATAATACTACGTCTCCCATCTCCCCTCTACACCCATATTTTATAACCAACCGCTGAAAAATGCTACTTGGAATATCTTGTATATAAATGATCTTGCGTCTTGTTATTGATACGAGAGAGCCAGAAACGAGAAATATATGCTTTTTTTGAAAACAGCATTAGCAACCGTTTCGAGAAGTTTACATGAAGTGTCTGCGAAGCATATGTTTGACGATTGATTCATTGATGTCTCGCTGTGCCCGTCTCTTGTCACAACCGTATTTTCAATTCGAAGTACCTGGTTCAATTAAAATCGAGGATGTTGGACTGTTAGGTTTGAGTATATTGACGTCTCTTCAACATATGATTCCTATTATCATCCAAGTCCTAGTATCCCTTTTGATTCCAAATTTTTGCTTTTTGACATCTCGTTAGTTTCCCTAATGCGGTTTCATAAAATTTGAGAGTCACAACTTGATGCTTTTCATACTGCCTGCAGGCCCCTATAGTAAAACGGTAATAAGGTGTCAATCAATCATGTCCTGTCGTCTTCCCCGGCTTCCCAACTGTAATTTTCATTGCCAGTTACCCAACTCAAATCAAAAGTATTCCACACCTCCGCATGGAGTTTTTTGAAACATTCATTTTGGGGAAGAGAATATAGATAAGAGTTGGAATGGAATGGAATGTTGGCGGAAGGAACCTTGGAAAAGAAGGGGGGGGGGCGGTTTGGATATATGAGTTGTATGAATTGTCAAATTCTAGTAGAACGGTGCCGGGACAATGTAAGAATGTTCTACGTTTGTTTAACAACTCTGACGCCTAAAGATTTGTCTGAGGGTTTTGGCACGTGGCTTTTTCTTCGTAATTCAAAGGGAAGAAAAATAAGCGGAAAAGGAAGAAAAATAACATATTCATGATTCCCAACCAGCCAGAATCTTATTGAATAATTTTTACCTCATTGATAAAGAAGAAGAAGAAGGAGAACCAAAATTCAAACCAGCAAAGCGTGCTTACAAGTTTCCATTGACGAAACCTAGGAGATGACAAGGGCAAGGATAAAACAGAGCAAAAAGAAGAAGCAAAAGCAAAAAAAAGACTCGAGAAAAGAGAACCCGGCATGGCGGGTATATTCAATAACCTGAATGCTCGTAGAGGTTTATTAATTCCCACAAATTAAGTACGCCCATCTCAAATTTTACCCCCTTCCCCAATTTACCGACGACCCATATATGCTCTGTAGAAATCATCCGCTGCACCCCCACCACCAAGCCTATTTCCAGAGCCGTTCCTATAGTGACCATAGGGGCTCTGATGTTGATGGGCGCTGAGGGAGCTACCCAGCTTTTGCGACGCAGCAATTTTAGCATACAAGGTGGCAGTGCCTTGGTCGATGAGCTGGAGCTGGGAGAGGTGAGAGTTGAGGATGCGGACGATTTGCGAGATCTGAAGTAGTAAGACATGTTAGCAAATCATCGAGTTCCGTGATGGAAAAGATCAATAGACGTACAGGTTCATCAGCCTTGGTGGTCTTGCTCAAAGTAGTGGAAGCGGAGTTGACTTCTTCAATCATGCTGGACAGGTCTTGGCCCATTTCATTGAGTCGTTCGGATAGTCGTTCAGCCAGTTTGTAGCTTTACAAGGGCTGTTAGCATAATCTTTTTTCTCAAAAGTAGGCCAAACAAACAATAGTTTGTCATGGTGGCATTCGAGTAGCTTAAACTTACGTTCTTTCACGTTCTTGGTCAGGTCCTTGCAAGGAATCCGTGACACCAACCTGCTTAGACAACAGTGTCTCAACCTCTTGTTCATATCGATCGAGCCAGGAGCTCAGTTCATCTTGCTGCCCTTCTACAGACGCCAACTGGCGCTCAACTTCCTGCGTAGCCCTCTCTGCATCCACAGTGTTACCGTATAGTTTCTGCACCTTCGTTCCATTCTCCACAAGCATCCGATCCCATGTCGCAACTTGCTCAGCTTGCTCTTGGAATTCTTTCTGATACTTTGAAAGGTCGGTGGCCCAACGAGTGATAATCTCATCCATGGTTTTATTCTTGAGACGGGATTGTGCTGGAGGAGCTGGTCCAACAGTTGAGGCACACAGGCCGCCGGCGGTTGCTGTTGTTGAAGGAGTGGTTGTGGCACCAGCAGTAGTTGTGGCAGCGGGGGCGCTTGTTGTTGCCGGAGCAGTAGTAGTTGTCGCTCCTGCAGTAGAAGTGGTCGCTGGAGACGAACTTGTGGGAGCTGTGGTTGTAGCTGGTTTACCAAGATTGAACAATCCGCCCGCTGGCTGTCCGGATGTAGTGGCTGGGGTAGTTGAGTCCTTGGAAGCACTTGTTTTCGGGGTGCCTGCACCAGCAAACAAACCTCCAGCGGGTGCCGCCGTCGTTGTGCTTGTTGCTGACGGAGCAGAAGTGGGTGCTGAAGTTCCTCCAAGGGCTCCGAAAAGGGGTTTCTGAGGGCTATCTGCGGATGTGGCTGTGCTCAAGGGACTCGAGGAGGCGGGCTTAGAGGAAGGGAAGCTCAGTGATTTCTGAGATGGCTGGGCACCTGAAGTACCACCAAGGTTGAAAAGTGAACCAGATGTCTGTGGGGTGGTTGAAGTAGCAGCTGCGCCAAACGGAGTTTGTTTTGCATCTGTTTTCCCGGCCTCAGTGCCTTTCGTCGCAGGGGTACCGAATAAACTTCCTGCGCTTGGAGTTTGTGACTGCGGAGCACTTCCAAAGAGACTTGGTGTGGGAGCAGCAGTGGTTGTGGTGCTTGTTGACGAGGGAGCGCTTGTGGTAGCACCTAGCCCTCCAAAGGGAGACGAGGCGTTTTGCTTTTGTCCAAAAAGCGATCCCGACTCCCCTGGCTTTGCAGATGCTTGGTTGCTAAAGAGGCTCGGTCCAGTCGAGGTTTGTGGCGGTGGTCCAGCAGGGGTAGTTGACATGTTGCCAAATAACGATCCTCCGCTTGGTTGCGCTGGAGTAGCGCTTCCAAACAGTCCGCCTGTCGATGGCGTCGTACTCTTCCCTAGTCCCCCAAATAGCCCTGTAGATTGCGTTTGACTAGACGCGGGTTCTGATGTTTTAGGGGTCTGGCTGGCACCTCCAAATAGCGGAGTCGAAGCCTGTCCACCACTTTGTCCCTGGTCTGCAGGTTTTGAAAAGAGACTTGGGGTGCCTGACCCTGCACCAAACGTGGGTTTCGAGCCTTGACCACCAAACAAAGAACCAGCCTGGCCCGTCGCGGGAGTTGTTGAGCCTCCAAACAATGAAGGAGTAGAGGTGTTCGTTGTTGCCGGAGTTGCCCCGACATTTCCAAAGAGACCACCAGTTGTGCCGGACGCGTTTTGGGAGAATGGCGATGCGCCGCCAGCCGTGCCAAATGTGGGAGTACTGGAGCCACCCGACGTAGAGGGCGTTCCGAATTGAAAGGGACTAGACATTGTAGCGAAGAATAATGGCCCGTCCCTTTAGAATTGTAATTATGCAATTCCTATGAACTAGCATTAGCAAAGTTGAGCTTGAAGCTGGCCTTGTTGACATTAGATTCTGAAGATGGGAACTCACAGAACGGACACACAACAGAGGAGATTAGGACCGAGAGGATTGACTTGAGAATCCAGTAGGAATATTAACAATGTCAATGCTTTATTCTATTAGAAGTATACCCCGTGTGGTGGAGCATCGGGCGTGTTTTTTAGCTGTCAGGTCAATCAATCGCCAGTGTTCGTTCGGTGATTGTTTCCTGAAGCTTTTTCCGGAGGTCGCAACCAGTATGCCCGTTACAGTGCAGTACACAAATACATACGTACATACGCAGGGTAGCAGGTAAACAGCTGCTAAATACAGTAACAATACACCACCTCGCAGATGCGGCTCCAGACCGCCTTGGCAGAATACCGGCGGACTTGAAACGTCAGATGTTTGTCCAGAACTGTCTCCGTCCGTTATACGCGCAATACCGCTGCTGTTGGTCTTTTGAACTTGTGAAGAACTTGCAATATACTACGTCCATTGTGCTTGAGATTCTGTTCGCTGAGCTGCAAACCTCTGGCTCTTTTCAATGACAGAGCGGCGTTCCCGCCCTCCCAGCATACTGCTGGAGCCACCCCCAAAAGGGGCTGAGTTGGAAGACCCCGGGGCCCAACCATCCCGTATGTCTCTTTGTCTTTTACTGATTTCTCCGGGTTCAGAGGGGTAGCTGGCTAATGTGATATATGCAGCATCCGAAAGTGAAGATGAGCACTTTTCCGATGCCTCTGAAGGCATAACGCCCCGCTCTCGATCCCCGTCAGTTCCCCGGACTCGCGTAGAGAAAGTGGATGACTCCCCAAGTTACGGAGAGATACCCGGCTCTCCCGCATATGAAAAGCGAGAGCTAGATGCTGTCCCGGACGAGATTGAGATTATTGGCAGTGGAACACCTAGCAGACCAACATCAAGCGCAAGCAGAAGGATCTCTTTGACTCCCGATGCGGCTCAGGTTCCGCGCACCGTTGTCGAGAAAATCGATCCGAGTTCGCCGAGCTATGGAGAAGAGCCAGGAACGGCGGCCTACGAGGCTCACAAGGCAGACTCTGCTCCAGATATGATACTGAAAATCGACTCCACTACACCGCCAGACCCGCCGCAGACTAGCACGGGAGCAACACCCGTACCAGAGACTGTACTATCCCGTGTTGACTCTCTGCCTGAAGAAAGCTCACAAAAGACGTTCACTGCGCATCGAAGAAGTCCGAGTGATGCTGATCCTGATGCCGTGCAGACGGTGCCGGATGTTCCAGGTAAGCTTGGTTACGCCGCTCCTTTCCCCTATTTTCAGATTTCAGAGGGACGATTGACCGAACCAGGGTCTCCAAACTGTTCGACGAGCAGATCCGAGCATCGAAGTTATGTCCGGCGGAAAAGCTCTGTGACGGAAAATCAGAGCTCTGAGGCTAATGTTCCGCAAGATACGACAGGAGATGGATTTGATGACCAGCAATTTGGTGACGATTTTGATGATTTCGAGGAAGGGGAGGGAACTATTGAAGAAGATGATTTTGGAGATTTTGGAGAAGCATTTGAACAACCAACGGAGGTTGTCAGTGAGGACACGGCCCGAGCGGACAGTGTCTCCATGCAACAACCTCCTTTACCTTCCTTTGTAAGTAGCCTTAGCATAAACTCCAATCTAGCGACACATACAATGACCCTCCTCGCTGGCTTGTGAAAGTACGTGTAAACTGATATACTCTGTTGTACAATAGCCACCACTATTAGATTTCGATTCCATAAAGAACCTCCCAGATCTCCTCACAGCAACATCCGACACCCTTGACATTCTATTCCCCAGTTCCGCAAACCTCCAATCTCTCCCCCCGGTCGAATCCTTCTCCGACTCCTCCGCAATTTTCATCACAGACCGCTCTCTCTCCCTCTGGTCCCAACTCGTCGCCCCACCGCCTCTCCAACCACCTAACTGGATAAAGTCCCGCATCCGCCGCCTCTTCCTCGTCTCTCTTGGCGTTCCAGTCGACCTAGACGAGATCCTCCCCGCCTCAAAGCAGAAAAAGCTAGTCCTCCCTTCAATAAACCTCGAGAGCACCTCTTCCTCCTCAAACACAGCCACTGGCGTCCCCTCCTCTGTCAGCAAGGTGAAGAAAGACGGCCAACCGCGCTCATCTACCTCTCTCGACTCAGCGCGCTCTACATCGCGTAGCCGGCCCCCGCCACGCCGTGGTCCCCAGCCACCCCCTAGTCTAGATCTGTCAGCCGTACACCGCCTATGCGCAACTACTGACGCTGCTCTGAACAACTACACGGACGAAGAGCTAAGACAACATATCTCGCGGCTGGAGGAGATGACTGTGCGCGCCAGCGAGGTGTTGGAATACTGGCTGAAGCGACGGGATGCGCAGGTTGGAGAGAAAGAGGCTTTTGAAGGCGTCATTGAGAACCTTGTGAAACATGCCAGGCAGGTTAGGAAGTGAAGTGCATTCTGTTTGTTCTCCTGGGGAAGCAAGACGCAAAAAGAACCTCTTTCTCTTCTTTCAGTCGGGATTGGGGGGAGATCCCACTGCAACTGCCGGCATCCATGCAAAGTCTACATGCATACACACATGGACATGGGACTTTGTATGCATGCATGCCTGCAGCCGTTTCATACTCTTGTCACGTACAGTTTACATTTATCAACATCCAGCCATATAGATGTGTTATTAAGGCGTATAAGAGGAGCGATGTAAAAAGGGAGTGAACCTGAACAAGACTATGATAGGAGAGCAGGTCTTTTCTTTTCTTGCTTTCCCTTTTTTTTTTATCACCATTATTATTTTTAAAAAAGAAGTGCTCTCCTGTCCTTCTTCATTTTCTCTGCCCCGCACCCATTTGATGGACTCCTGAGATATAACTTTATAGTCTTTTTATCTCTGATTTTGGCTGCACTGTCCCTTTTTACCTCTAACACCCATGAACCCCTATAGTTTAATATAATCATCATCCTGTAATCAATATCACCTTCATACCTTCATTGGCTCTATTTATTTCATCCAATATATTAATGTACGACATGTGGATTGTTCTGGGACCTACCAGAGGCTGCCTAGCAAAATCTGCGCGGATATACATTCCTTGTAGCAACCTCATGCCGTAATTGCAAAACACCAGCAACGTCGAAAATCAGAAAACCAGCAGTATAATCATTAGCATATGACATCCTTATAGAAAGAAAGAAACAAGCATGAATTATATGCATTAATTATCTATGTACCTATGAACTGCACCAAACAGAACCACCATACCGCAACCGTATCAGTACGCCTTGGAACTCCCCCTTCAACAAACGCCAAACCCAAACCACGCACGCCCACAAGCAAAAGCAGAAATCAAGCCAGTTCCCCCAACCTCACCTTTTCTCTTTCCCATTGGGAAAAAGCAAACAGTAGTCATGTTATGTGCGCACTGTAAATGGATATATGCCTGGGTAAAAGAAATAGCGACAAAGAAGCCATGACACAGAATATGAGTTGACGGGGATTGAAAAGTATTTGCGCTCGCCACTCAGGGACGAAAAAAATAAGAAATAAAAACCGGCAAAAGCGGACGCACATCAGCCAAGACTCATACTGAGGCCCAGACTGTTTGTGCGCAAATATGTATGGTGAAAGTTGTTTATGTACCGCTTGCGTGCAGGGGATGGCGGGTATTTATTGAAGCAAACGCCGGCGCAGAAGGGAGAAAACAAGGATAGAAATCATGAAAACAGGCATGCAACGCGATTGAGTCTCCAAAAGGGTATAAAGCAGACAGACAAAGACTTTCCGGTAAAGAAAGATAGAGAAAGAAAATTTTTGATTTTTGATATTTTGAAGTAAAAAATTCTATGCGGTGAAACAAGGCGGGTATGGGTATTTAAATGTAAGAACAAGAAAGTAAGAGGAAAAACGTAAACGGGCATCAAACTAGAACAAAAGCACTGAATTCAGTCAAGCTCAATAACTTCCGGGGCGGGGGCGTCCTTTGAAGGTTGGGAGGGCAATGGTGGCGCCTGACAAACCTGTTTCGGTTTGGGTATGTCATCAGCTCCCGTCGATTCCCTCTTCCGTTTCGAAGAGCATGCTTCACTCGATTTATTCCCTTCCGTTTTGGGCTCCCAGGATCCATCCGGCCGGACGAGTATCGCCTTGACAGTATCTAATTGCTTCTCCTTTTCGAGCTTTTGGTGGACGACGGCGAGGAAATCGTCGATGATAAGGGACTTGGGCCGCGCGTCATTGCTGCATATGGGGCATTTCCAATCCTCTGCCATGCCGTGACCTTTGACAGATCTAGATAGGCGGGTGGAAAGAAATGTTTCCAAATCGAAACATTCCGTGTGCGAGCAATACCTGCCTCGGGATGGGATATTAAAGATTCGGGCCATGAAAGGGTCAACCAAATCAATGGTGATGTGGTCATCGACAACTGCAATATCGTCATCATTCGTATTTAATCCTGTAAAGCGCCTCTTGATTAAATCGAGAGATGCGGAGAGTGGTAGATGTTGGATGGCGGGACGGACACGGTCGTAGGGCGCGTATTCCAGTGTTTCAACTGCCATAAAATAAGAGGTTTTTCCAATCTCAGAATTGCCCCAAAGGATCGTTAACGATAACTCATTCAAGCCTTCTTTGAGGGAGTTTGTGATATTTAGAGGCAGATCTCTGCCATTGTGTACCTTTCGGCGAACGAAATGTTCTGTGCCATTGACGTGAATGTATATGGCAGTAGGCCATGACGTATCTGAGACAACCCATTGTTGTTCCCGTAGTTTTTGAGCGCGTGGATCAAATTTCACACAGCGCAATTGATACGCTCGACATCCATCTGATACCCCCCATGCGTTGGGACGGTGCTTTTCTGAGGGTAGCCGAACGGGCAGCTTCCGAAATTCTTCCGGCGGAATTGTAAACTGCCACTTTAGGATTGGCATATCCGTCCGAAGAGAGCACGGAGCAATCAAGAAGGATTGAAGACAATGGAACAGCTGCGGAGCGGGACGACCATCTTCCTTGTTATTAACGGCTTTGGTCTCTTCTCGTAGGTGAATTTGATGAAGACCGACAACAAGAGGATTCGGATTTGCAGATTCCGTTGGTGTGAACCCGGGCGGAGGGAGGAGTGGACTGGATCGCTGTTGTAAGGCGTGACCGGGTTGAACGGTGACAGGGCTGGTTTGGGACTGTCGAACAAAGGGATGAACGAAGACACCATGTCCCAAGGGCATATGACAATTATTCGGCGGAAGCACATGTTGGGCAGAAATCGGTGACATGGGGTTGGGCGGATTCTGGGTCCATTGCCTACCAGAAGATACATGTGTATGCATCTGGGGAGCTGTACGCATCCCATTGAGCTGTGATAGATATCGGTATCCTTGGAGAAGTGGTACCTGGGCTTGGGTTGCTTGGTTTGCTTGGGTTGAATTTCGTACGGGTGTTGGATACGACGACCGCATTTGGTGATAAGCGCGCCGCCCCATGGGTTGCTGGGATTCTTGGGATAAGAAATTCCGCTGTTGGGCCTGATGACCGAAAGTAGATGTTGCAGGGAAATACGTCGCCTGATTCGAGTGAAGGTGCTGGTTACTTATCGCTTGGCTATATGACAATGGCGGGTTTGCTAACGTGTACATTTCCTTTATTTGTCGAAATGACCTAATAAGCCACTCGTTTTCAGCTTGCATCTGGGATAGCGTGACGGGATTCGGCCCGCGCATTTGTTTCATCCGCTGGACACAAAGCTGTTTATTTTGGTTGAAAAGTTCAATATAGGCCTTAACCATTTCATCATTTCGAGTTTCTGTAAAGCGACGACAACAGGCAATGAATATAATTTCTTCGAAAACTGGCGAGTTAAGTCCAAGACCGCCACTTGACTCGGGGCCACTTAACTCGTCAATAAGCGGAGGATATCCCCGGGAAGGAATAGAACTCGCAAATGAAGCCCAGCGGTTTGCCATTGTCGCCAGAACGTGCGTCACTCTTCCTAGATTATCAACGTAATCAGAACTATACCGGAGCAGCTCGCCAATGGCGGCAGGGAAATGAGCACATCTTTCAACGAACTGCCCCGAGAGATCTTTATTCTCTATTAGAAGGCGCGAAATAATCCCAAGGCCTTCCATTTGGCGAGCCCCAAAATTAGGGAGAGCGGCGAGAGTCCCCGGTTCTGAGGTGCTCAGGCAATATAATTGATGTAGGGCAGCGTAAAAGGTATCTTCCTGTTTACAGGCGTCGTGTAACATTTGAAGTCGACTGTTTTCACGACTACCTGGCGAGTACGGAATGCGATCGAGTAAGGGTAAGAACGGTTTAAGAGAGAATGGTTTTGCGAGTAGAGGGTTAATGGTGGCCCGAGTATTATTCATCATACGGGACGTTGACTGCGCATTGGTCAAGGTTGGGTTTTGAGGTCGAGAAGGTAAACTTGATAGCCCGGCCCTAACCTGCATGTCTCTATGCACGTCTAAGCTAGGTGGATTCCTGGCAATACTGGCGGCCTGTGATACAGACAGCGGTGAATTGACGACGCCGTTTGTAACTGTAGATTGTGAATTTACCGCCTGAGGTTCAGCTACGGACTGCTGGGGAGGATGCGCTTGGCAGACGGGCAGTGGCGAATGGAAATTGCCATTTGTGATTGTAGACTGCTGGGGAGAATGCGTTTGATCTGGTGAAGCAGGGCCAACCCTGGAAATAGAGGTAGATCCAGCACTGCAATCCTGTGGATGACCAGCAGCTTCACTGGCGGCTCTCGTGGAAGTGCCATGGCTCGAATCGGGCGAAGGAAGAACAGTGAATTGGCGTTCATTCGTAGGCGCATCATTGGACTTTTGCCCAAGTTGTGAATTCAGGATATATGGAGAGGTGGAAGTAGATGCACGCCTGGGTTGGACGGGGTGGTCAACGGATACTGGAGAGATTGGCAGCTGTTCGAACGGCGGCGCAGGTACAACGTGGGCTGACGTATTTGTATTTGGAGTATGTTCTCTTTCTACGCCTGCCGTCGACGGTTTCTCCCTGGGTTTTTCACTCTCTGTCCCCTGGACATGAGGCGGGGACACTGGAGTCAGAGTAGGAGCCGGAGCCGGAGCTGGCTGTTTTGTAGGTGCAGATGCCCCTGTGTTCGAAGCAATTGAATTAGGGTTTAACATCCATGACTTCTGCCGGCCGCCCATAAATCTATTGAGGGTTGAATTTGACGAAGAGATTTCATATCCGGGCTTGCGGGCATCGGTAGATGGGCGGCGGCTATGAGGAGGACGTTGTGGAGGTTGTCGCGTCATGTCAGAGAGGAAGCATGTTTCAGTACCATGGGACTAACTGAAGAGTGTGGAGGTATGCTGCGAGATGACTATGGATGGATGGTAATCTAGGATTAGCCTCTGTTGCAAGGTGATGCAGAAGTTAATATATGCCAACTAACTGCAGGTCGCGTGTGGGAAGTTGGCGCTTAAGACCAGAATGGAAAAGAGAAGAAAGCACCAACACGCATAACGGAAACAAAGAAAAGTCCAGGAACGGCATCGGACTGCAGACAGGCCACTGTGAAGTAGCAGCAGCAGGGAATCAGAAGTTACATAGTTAGAGATAGACGTGTTGGGGGAACAGTGACCCCTAACAGCAGCATGGTGAAGCGGGAGATGCGCTGATGAATTGAGTTGGGATGGGCAAAATGTGAGCTATCAACAAGCGGCGATCACATAACCCACTGTAAACTGACCGCGCTAGGCCGCAACGGGGCTAGACCGGGCTGCCGTCTGCGTTGACAGTGATACGTCACTTTACGCATGGATTACCGGGGAATTACAGGCAATTACTTACGGCGTATTGGTAATTCCAGTCACGGGACCCGAGGCTCTTGCAGCCGCCCGGAATAACCCACGCCCCGGCCCGACGTCTTTCCCTCCCACTGGCTCAGGGCTGTGGCTGTCGAACGTCTATTCTACTCAATATATCTTCAATACTTCTTCTAATAACAAGAGCATCAAGACTGCTCAGCAAGTCAGCATGCTAATCAATACCATCACATCCGCATCCTCGTTTCAACGGCCTGCGCTTGTGTGTGCCCTCTCTATTCGGTCAATGCGTGGTGTTGGACGTGGCAGGCTCCAAGTGTGTTGGCCCTGACCTGTCTCAACCACGTTCATCTCCCGCGCCCGCCGTCGTCCTCTTACACTTCAGAGCTACACAAGACCCTCGACTCGACCGCCACTCCCCCCATTTCCCCCATTCCCCGTTCAAATTCCCCATCTACTTATATTGCCAAAGCTGCCCATCTCCTTTTTTTCTTTTTTAACCTTGTCCTTCTTCTTTTTCTGTGGAAACTTAGTTCGCTGTTCTGGAGGACTTATTATTCGCTTTTATTAATATTAAAACGACCAGCCACTTCCCCTCATCTCCATGCGTCCTTGAACTATAAAGTGTGTCGACTTTTATCGATCCGCAAAGCTTAACCGCCCACTTTACATTAACCGCCCTGCACGAATTTCTTGGTCGCCCCTCGAATCCCAAGCCGACTACGTGAGCGGTTAAACCTCGAACTTCACCATCCACACTCCTGATTGCTAGGGTATTTATTTGCCTTTTGGAAGACCTCGTTGTGCAAAGCTGCACCGGGCCCTCCCTTTCCCGAGCCGCGAGCCGTTGTGTGCTCTATGGTATTCATTAACTTTCTTATTTTGAGAGTTCATTAATATCATATTCCTATCAAGTGCTCAGCCATCTGTCTGTGCCTCGATTCAGCTATGCCCCATACTCCAGAACTTCCGCAGGGCGTGCGCCCCGGGGATGTCTTGATAGTTGTCCGTAAGTATATTCGTATCTCTAGGTATTTAGTGTGACTTTCACTGAATATATGATGTACTGTAGACGATTTTCAAGCCAGAGGAGCGGACGAATTGACCCTTCGACGAGGTGACAAAGTTGAATTGTTGGAGTTGGACGAAGGCTTTGGAGATGGATGGTATTTGGGAAAACATGTGGCTGACAATAGGACTGGCCTCTTTCCTGGTGGTAAGGACTCTTTCTATATTTTGGCACTGTTGATCACAGCTGATAGGTGATGTCATAGTTTATACAACAACTGTCCCAAAAATTGGTGTTCGTCACTCTGCGAACACATCTTCGAACCCAACTGTTGCGTCGAAACCTCGGAGAAATAGCGAGCCTCCGTCATCACCCAAAGCCCTAGAGGCGACTCCAGACCCTGTTTCTCCATCTTCGAACGATGATGTAACTCCTCAGGCGTCCCGACAAGTTAGTGGGATCGATTTCAAGCCTTCTGTTGCTGAAGCCACCGAAAGTAATGCTGCAGCAAGATCTCCTCAACAGCAGGGGCCACATACGTCTCCGTCTGCTCCCATGTCGCCGACCGTGCAAAGAAGCATTAGCGAAGCCATGGTATCTCGTCGAAGCGGAGGCGAAGACAGTCCGGTCATGAATGAAACCTTGAGCGTTATCGATGAGCATATCACTAATTTCAATACTCCACGCCACAGCGTTGTTGCGCAGGAACCGAGAATCACCAATGATTCTGGCAGTGAATACAGTAGCCATTTAGAGCACAGAATGTCATACATTCCAGGGGCTGAAACTGATGAAGAAGAGGAAGCCGTGCTAAGCGAATCGGACGTAAGGAGTTGGGATCAACACCAGACAGCTCAACATCTTCGCGAACTTGGTATCGACCCGAAACATTGCGAGATCTTTGAAGAACAGGAAATCACGGGTGACGTTTTGTTGGAGATGGATCAAGAATTCATTTACATGAAGGAGTTCAATTTTGGAGTCATGGGAAGAAGACTAAAGACTTGGCATATTATCAAAACTTTCCAAGAAGAAATCAAAGGAATCAAGCGACCGCGTCAGTCTTCTTCTACCTTCTCAGGTAGAGATGGCTCTGAAGAATTTGAACGGTCGCAGAGTCGAACTGGCGGTTCATTCCTTCCAAGGATCCCTAGCCTCACCGAAAGCCATACCCGCAGCCCCCGCCAGTCTAGAAGTTCCTCCTCTGCGAAACCACCGACCGGAGTAACTGCATCTATATCGTCTACTCTCAGTAGTAACACGTCCCCGGTCTCTCCACTAAACCAGACGGCTGGCTTCGAAAGTTCCTCGAGACCGTCGGCAGCGTCCATTCGCCAGATCAACTACCCCCGCCCACATTCATCTCTTGATAGCTCTCCCATATCTCAGAATACGAAGACAATGTTCAAGCCAGCATCGGCTACTTCCCGAGACAAGAAGTCTTCTTTTGACAGAGGTTGGACAATGGCGAGAGGGCAACAAGCTACGAATAGTCGCCCTGGAACTATTGGGCCCCCTGGAGATTCCACCCGCCAGCAAGCATTTGGCGCCCATGCAACCAATGATTCAGATTCTTCTATTGCTGTGGACTCGGCAGATTTGGATAGAGGATATTTTTCTGGCGGCGAAATAGACACGCGGAAGTCTCGCAATGTCCTCAAAAAGCGTGATTCTGCCGGTCGAAGCTATAGCCATTCAAGACAGTCCAGCGCTGCGGACGACTTAATACCGGTTCGCGCCAAAAGACATTCGCGATTCGGCAGTGCAGACTCGATACGGGAGTTGGTACCGTATAAATCTTCAAGCAAAATTCACCAAGGTGCTTCGCTCAAAGGAAGACTGGGTGATTCTAGCCTCCACTCCAAGGAAACACATGGGGTTCAATCTCATGCTCCTACCGTAACGAACTTGGAGGAGGGGAAAACCAGCAGCCCTAGTCACAATATCTTTTCCGCACTATCTCCTCTCTATTCAAAGACAGATGGAGATGGCTCAGGACGTTCCTCTCCCTTGCCATCGGCGCATTTGAAAAATGTTGCTCCCAAGGTTCGTCGTGCTATGGGCTTGCGCGCCATATCGGACGCAGTAACTGGAACCGAGAAAGCGTCGGCTTCTTCCCCTACTTCGTCGTCCCCGCTGAAAGATCCACAAAAATCACCCACGAGAACGAACTCTAGCACCCCATCAGGCGCTTCCAAAAGCTTCGAAATACAAAGTTCAGATAGTTCTTCAAAAGCCGTAGAAGGGGCTTTTGCTTTGGTGACCATGCCAAAGCCTTCTACTGCGCGCACGAAATCAAAGAAAGATACAAGTGCATACATGCGAGGCCTGGAAAAGAAGACGCCTCAAGAACAGATGATTGGTTGCGATTATTCGGGCTGGATGAAGAAGAAATCCTCTAATCTAATGACTACATGGAAACCCCGGCTTTTCGTCCTACGTGGCCGCAGATTGTCGTACTACTACTCAGAGAATGATACCGAGGAGCGAGGATTGATTGACATCTCCTCACACAGAGTATTCCGTGCTGACCAAGATACGATCACTTCGCTTCACGCTACGATTACCGGCGCGAAAGCTTCTCCGACATCGCCAAGTAATTCCACCACCGCGATTTCTTCAGGAGGAACAGATACGGTGTCTGATATTCCCAAATCATCTTCCGGGGATGGGCCTTTCATATTTAAATTGGTGCCGCCAAAGGCCGGGTTGTCGCGAGCCGTTCAATTCACTAAGCCCGCAATCCACTTTTTCCAGGTTGACAACATCCAACAAGGCCGTTTGTGGATGGCTGCGCTGATGAAAGCGACTATTGAAAGGGATCTCAATCTACCGGTCAGGACTACGAATAAGCAAAAGACGATAAGCTTGAAGCAAGCTCGCGCTACAAACCAACGCCCACCGGCCCTCATGAGTTCCGAAGGCAATGATAACAACCTCGTGTCCGAGGAGAATGACAAAACATCGAACGGAGAAGTTGTCAAGGGCCTGAACATTGAAACCCCAAAGGCGAACGGCGACAGCAGTAATGCTGGTGCGGAGCTGAAGCAACTCGAAGCTGGTGATACAGGACCTACGGAGTTACTTCCAGAGGCAATGCTCAACCCAAAGCAAGAGACTGGCCCACAGGGATAATATTTGTTCGAGCTGTATCATATTTCTTGTTCCTGGATCTCCTACGTTGTATATCGCCTGCCGTTTCATCAGCCACATGGTCAGGTTTTCGGTTCGGGTATCTATTGTGTGCCACCTGTCCAACCTTTTACTTTCTTCTTCTTTTCTTTTCATTTTCATTTTCTTAACTGGAGTTGAGCATACGGCGCCCACGAGATATACCCTTCTTTCGAAAAGCATTTCTTTAGTCTTGATGATATGATCTGTAACGAGCTTCTTCTGTGGGAAGGATATGATTTAGTAGGCCTGGACCATGGTTTACTTCAGGTATGATGGAGGATCCTATCGCCATATGGTTCATGGTTACTGTCGTCTTTCCTCGTTGTCCACAAAATTTATGTCATGTTTTCAAGGTGATACATAGTTTACTATTTGTATAATATTAACTGTAATGCAATGAATTATGGCTAAACTACCTTCAATCTACGCTGAGGATTGAGAATTGATCAGCTGCGTAACTGGCGTTTGATTCGTGCGAGTTTTGGCATATGATCCGAGTCAGCTGTCATGAACCTGTAACTACAATGATGCGGCATTGCCGAGCGGAGTTGAAAAACTCCTATTTAGTGTTCCCGCCCGAGACTTTACTTAGGACGTACTCCCCGCACCCTTCTTTTCGAAAAAACAGTAAATGTTATTCTGTTATTTAATTCATTATAATATAATATTAGACCCTTATCACTACCAGTACTTGCTCTGACCACAAACCTGCCAATGCGGACATCTCCATGTCCCTCCAAACTCTCCTCCGCACCCTCCTCCGCATCCTCCTCCCCCTATCAATAACCTCAACAATCTACCTCTACCTCTACCCCATATTTCACAGCTGCAACTTCCCTCCCGCAGCTTTAACCCCTTCAGACACCACCCTTCGTCCACCTCCGGCCCTCCTAAACACCTTCCGCCAGCACCTCAACCTCCCGCGCTTCTTCGACGACCCTTCAACAACCGCGTACACCCAAACCGCCCCCTTCCGCCTCCTCGTCCTCGCCGACCCGCAACTCGAAGGAGATACCTCCCTCCCAGACCCCAATGACGCGCTCCTCAACCGCCTTGCATCCTACTGGGAGACAATCAGAGCTGCAGAGTCATGGCCCGGCGTGCTAAGAGCGGTGCATGAGAGCGTCCGCGACATGCTGCTAAATGACATACCCCTTGCATTCGCCTCTACGAGGAAACGGCTAGATCTGTTTGGGAACGATTTCTACCTAGCACACATCTACCGCTCGTTGCATTGGTGGACGAAGCCTACGCATGTTACGGTGCTGGGAGATTTGATTGGGAGCCAGTGGGTGACGGATGGGGAGTTTGAGTGGCGTGCGTGGAGGTATTGGAATCGTGTGTTTGGTGGCGGGGTGAGGGTTGATGATGGATTGACTGTTACCGGGGATGAGGAGGTGCACGGGCGGGATGATGTCGGGGCGGAAGAGGAGCTGGAGTTGAATGATGACTCTGTCGGTGGGCCGTGGGAGAAGCGCATTATCAACATTGCTGGAAACCATGATGTTGGGTATGCGGGGGATATCAGTGAAGCGCGCATGGAGCGCTTTGACAGGGTCTTTGGGCGCGCGAATTGGGATATCCGCTTCCGTTATCCGTCCATTTCTACGCAGGATAACCATACTACTACTACTACTACTACTACTACTACTACTACTACTACTGCCTCTCAGAAGGACACCACAACTACTGACCCCTCCATTCACCTCGTCATCCTCAACAGTCTGGCCCTCGACACCCCCGCCCTCTCGCCCGAAATCCAATCACATACCTACAATTACTTAAACGACGTGATCCAGCACCGCTCCCGCCCCGTCGAGGACCGCAGCACCTTCACCCTCCTCCTCACCCACTTGCCCCTGCACAAACGCGCGGGCGTCTGCACCGACGCGCCGCACTTTGCCTTCTACGACGCAGACGACGAGGAGCCACCGGAGGGGCAGGAGGCGCGGTTCAAGGCTGGCGGCTTGCGCGAGCAGAACCATCTCAGTGGACATGTTAGCCACACGGGGATTTTGCAGGGGTTGTTTGGCATGAGTGGGGATGACGGGGCGGTTGCGGGGGGAAGGGGGAGGAACGGGCTCGTGCTGACGGGACATGATCATGTGGGGTGTGATGTTGTGCATTATGTCAAGCGGGATGTTGAGGTGGAAGAAACGGAGGGGGAGGGAGGGGAGACAGTGCCCGAATGGGCATGGGATGCGGAGAGGTATGTTGGTGGGAGTTCACGCTCGTCGTCAGAGAGGGAGAAGGACGAGGATACCCCTCGCATCCGAGAAGTGACCCTCCGCTCAATGATGGGCGAGTACGGCGGGAACGCCGGCTTCCTTTCTCTCTGGTTCGATTCTGACCCGGCCGTGAATGAGTGGCGGTATGAGATTTCCACGTGCAAGCTGGGTGTGCAGCATATCTGGTGGGCTGTTCATGTTGTTGCGATTGTTACGGTGATTTTGACTGTCGTTTCGGTGGCGTTGGGTGCCGGGACAAGTGAGGCTGCTGCTGTTGCTTCTGGGTCGAAAGGGGGTGAGAAAGGGAATGGGGAGGTGAAGAAGACTTCTGCTACTAAACAGGAGGGTAAAGGTAGTAGTAATGATAGCGGGGAGAAGAGGAATGAGAAGAAGAAGGGTCTAAATAATTGAGGTATGGATACTCGAGGGATGTGAGTTAATGTATTTTGTATAGACATCTTTTGGCTTTTTGGTTTTTATATACATCTGTGTGAATATGATAATTGTTAACTCTACAATCAGAATAGAAAGCATCTATAGCAGGCCACTTGACATAATCAATTCTTACCTATTCTCCCCGTGCCATATCCTCAAGACAAGCACCTGGGGTTAAATGAACGCTATGGGGGGGTTACATATGCGTTACCTCCGGTAAGAGGCAATACATGTATCTCAAACGCGATAACACGCAGATAGGGCAAAGTAAGGGTAAGGGTTAGGGAACGGTGTATAACCGCAAGCAAAGCAAACTAACTGTAGTATTCGGTCATCTTCCATGCATTATCGAGAGCAAAGGACATGGCATGGCACAACTCAGGGGAAGCCAAGGGATGTGCCCAGGTGCAATCAAGCAGAGTAGCGGAGATATAGGTAAACGGCAAACTGTCTTCCTCAATTCCTCACTCTTCCTATTCCATAGCAACTTTGTCGCTGAACAGGAAAAGCATCATATATCCCATGATTCATTATCAGATAAAAAAAAAATCTTCCAAGCTTTGTTCATTTAGCAGCGTGTTGCATTTTCATTGATAGCGCCTACTTGTCATTTCTCTCGGATTATATCGGGGAATGGTACGTATTTGGTTTTGTGACACGTATGGAAGAAAAGTGGTATGTAGAGAGGAAAAAGGGAGGAAATGTAGGAAAGCTTTGGAAAAGAGGAAAAAAAGGTTAAAAAAGTGTTTGCGTATCGCATAAAAAACAACGCCCTTGGAAGATTGCTTTCATTTCTAAACCCTTTTTACACCACAACACCGGAGTTGGCAGCGATACGCTGTTGACGGAGAGAATCGGAGTTAGTATATATATCCGAGAGATAATTGGGTCTTGTGTGAATTTATGGGCGCCTGCTTACCGGCCAGAGGTCTGTGGCTTCCTTTCCAATTGGGCCAGTGATGGCTGAGCCCTTCATTTCACCCTTGGCGTTGACGATCTGTAAAGTTTTGATGCGTTAGTAATTTGACATACTTTCTAGACGAAGAATGCGGCGGTGGTGGTCTCGGTATTCCTCCTAGTTGTAAAAGCAATACTCCGCTCTCCAGGTCTGCTGAACATCTTCAATTGCAATTGCAAACAGAAGGCCCCATGCAATCCAGCTCCAAAAGCCCCATAACCTCCCACAAAACCAACCAAAAGCACATATCCCATCCGAATTTCTCTGACCAACAGACGCAAGGGGTGTAAACTCACCACACCGGCATTATCCTCGAAGTACAGATAGATGCCATCGGCCCGTCGCCACGGCTTGCTCTGTCTGACAACAACAGCAGGCATAACCTTCTTCCTCAGCTCGGGCTTTCCCTTCTTGACGGTAGCCATGACCATGTCGCCGACGCCGGCAGCGGGGAGACGGTTGAGGCGAGCACCGATACCCTTGACGGAGATGATGTAGATGTTCCGGGCTCCCGAGTTGTCGCAGCAGTTCATCACGGCGCCGCTATAATGATCCCATAATGTTAGTTTTTCGTCGTTTCCCCTTGTCTGCTTCTCCGCGCTCGTTTTGATTTTTCCTCTTTGTTGATTGATTGGATGGGGCGTGTTGAATTGGTGTATTTCTGTTGATTTCCATCCCCTCTCTTTTTCCCCAGACAAAACATTTCGAAGGCGAAAAACTAGGAAGCAAGGATAAATTTTTAGGATTCAAACGTACACAGGCAGACCGAGAGTCATCTTCAGCTTGTTACCGGCGGCACCACCACGACTATACAGAAAAAAACAATTCAGTCAGCATTTCTTCCAATCCCAATGCAATCTTTTGCGAAAAAGTATCCCAATTCCAATCCTTTCCTCCCAGAATCCTATTTTTTCACTCTTTTCTTCTCATCCTCATTCGTTCCGTCCACTCCCGTCATCCATCCATCTCCATCAACCCTCCCTCTTCCTCCATCCCTCTTCCATCCGACAAAACACAAAAACACACGGGAAAGGTCTGAGCTTACCCTCTCTTCGACATGGTGAATGATTATGGCGAGATAATCGGCTTGAAAAAAAGGGAAAGGGTGGGGGGTGGGCGGCAAAGGGTGATTTGGCGACGTCGACGGGTATGCGATGAGGTCGTTCGAATTTCCCTAATCTTCCCTTCGTTCACAGTGTCTGGCTTTTCGCTTAGTGTGGGCTAGAAATCTTGGCGCCGGTTTTGTTGGCGCTAGGCTTGTTTTAGAAAGGGTTATGTCAGCGGGTCACGGGACTTGCCCTAGAGCTAAGCGGGTTTGGGAATACAAGCACTGGAGCTGGAGACGAAGTAGATGGAATGACTGATTGTTGCTTATATCCTGTTTATTATTTTCGAGATACAGAGAGCAGGTGACAGAAAAGCAAATGAGGAAAACGAAGAAAAAAGAAGAAAAAGAAAAAGATTGGCGCATAAAATACATACGTGATTCTACCTGAAAAGATTTAAACAAAACGATACTCCAGATATCATATGCCCTTTTGCATGACCAGAAAACAAAACAAAAAAGAACGAAAGAAGAGAACCTTCCCACATGCGCCCGAGCGCCTAAGCCATTGATTAAAGCAAAATTTCAACAAAGTATGTTGAGGTTACGGGCGTGATGTCATGATCCGAACCCGTCTTGACCATCCTATGGCTTTGGCTCTTCCTCCTCCTCCTTCTTCTCTTCCTGTTTAGGAGTCTCCTCTTTTAGAGGAGCTGGTGTAGCTTCAGTTGTAGTGGGCGCTTCCGATTCCACAGGCTCTGCAGGCTTAGCTGGCTCAGCGGGAGGAATTGCTGACGTTGGGGCAGAATCCGGGGCAGAAGCCGGAACTGGGGCTGGAGCTTCAGTGGCAGGCGATTTCGGTGGCGTTGTCTCGCGTGGTTGCTCTGATATACTAGGTGTCTCCGTGGTTGCCGGTTCTGCTGGTGGTGCATCTTCCATCGTCGTATCCATATCAACATTGCTCTCGGGCACTGCGGATTCACGGGTTGATATGGGTTCGGACACTAATGGGCGCTCTTCTTCAGCCTCCGTCTCTGGTGCAGCGACTTCACTGCGCTCGTTGACGGAAGCCTCATCGGCATCCATCCTCGACTCTGGTCTAGTTGTGGGAGCTTCGGGAGTCGGCGTCGCCTTGTCTTGTTCCTCAGGCTCTTCGACGTCTTCCATCTTTTCATCCTGACCAGCGTCTTCATCTGCTATGGAAGATCCTTCCCGAGGAGTGGCCAAACCACTGTCAATACCAGAATCACCTTCGAGATTTCGGTAGTTGACCTGGTTCCGCCGCCTTAGGACGTTGGGCTGACGGCGTATTCCATTGGCGGCATTTTCTTCCTCATCTTCGCTTTCACTTAGTTCGCCCTCTTTCTCGATGTATTGGTCGAACCGTCGCTTGGTGAATCGCCTATCTTTATTCTCATCTTCATCAAGGTCATCGAGTATGGCGTCGGCTTCGTCATCCATCCCATCAACCAAAGGTCCTCGCGGGACGTCTGTCATTTGTACAGATGGGGCGAAAGCAGTGCGCTTTAGATTCTCGATGACTTGCAGACGAATTTTCTCAAGATAATCTTTGGAATTGGCGTTGTCCATATTGGACGGGCGAACGTCAAGCTCGTAATCGGGGGAGAAGTACTATAACGGCATTAGTTTTATGTAAAGAAAACAGATCATGTGGGGAAATTACCTCGTAGTAGTCATTATATGGCAACTCAGTCCCCAGCTGCTCACCAACAAGAAGTCCAGTTTCGAAACACCATGTACGAGCAACGTTTCTCATAGTATAACCGCCACCACCAACAATCATGGTAGGAATGCCAAAACTCCTTACGTATTTGACGCAGTTTGCGTGTCCTCTCATACTCAGATTGAAGCAACCCAAACGGTCACCAGACAAACTGTCGCCACCACATTGGAGCACAACGGCTTCAGGGCGGTACCATTCCATAACATGTTTAATAACGGGCTCAAAAATGCCCTTATAAGTGATATCATCGATGCCATCCCGAAGCGGAAAATTGACAGCGTAGTGTTTGCCAGCGCCAACGCCAATATCGCGCAATTCGCCTGTGCCAGGGAAATATTCACCATATTTATGGAAAGAAACGGTCATAACTCTGTCGGTCGTGTAAAAGGCTTCTTCTACTCCGTCTCCGTGATGGACATCAATATCCACGTAAAGGACTCTTTGCTTAAACCGGAGAAGCTCGAGAATGCCAAGAACAATATCTAAGCGGATCGTAAGCAACCAACTATCTAAAAATGATTGGGAAATGCGCGCAGCTTACCATTCACGTAGCAGAAACCGCTAGCTTCGCTCTTTTTTGCGTGGTGAAGACCGCCAGCCCAGTTGACCGCGATGTCGCATTTATTTCGGTTGAGGCGCGCTGCACCTTCCATACTCCCACCGGCACTGATACCGCAAAACTCAAAAAGCCCATCGAACACTGGACAATCGTCACCAACATTATAGCGGCTTTGCTCTTTAGCGTAAGAGTCCATGTTATCAGGGGTAACTTTTGCGAGGAAGTCGATATACTCGTCGGTGTGAAACTGGGTCATTTCAAACTTGTTGGCGGGTTTGGCGCGCTGCACAAAGACCAAATAAATTATCAGCAAAGCTACGCCCAGCAGAAAGAACAAGGCCGGTCGCATCAAGATAGTGGGAGATGACGCACGTATATTTCCATTTTCTTATATAGGCCGTAGTTCATGACCAAGCTATGGGCCATCCGAATGCGATGGGGCTTCATGGGGTGGCCCGCGACGTAGGCGTAGTTGCCCACATCGGAGTCGTAGAAGTACGCGACCCTTTTCTTGTCGGCAGGGCCGTTGGCGATGCTCAGGTCGAGAGGTGCGAATGACGCCATGATAAAGAGCGCCCGCTGATAGCTGCGGTAAGGGCGAAATCAAGCTCGAATGATTCGAGGGGTTTGATAGGTGATAGGATTCAAAGGACGATAGTATGCGGGTAAGAGGTCAAAGAAGGATACGGATACGGTCAGCAAGGGAGCACAAGCATTCTAAATTAAAAGAATATTGAAGGGCGACTGTAGTCTGACAGTGTGCGTGCGAGTGGCTGGAAGGGTTGGTTGTGGTATGTGGTGTAGGGAAGAAATCATTCACCTATATGAAGGAGGGCGGAGGGAGAAGAGGGATTACGGTACGGGAGGTGAAGGGTAAGGTAAGGTTAGGGCTGGAATGGGAATGATGCAAAATCGAAGCTAGGCGGGCGGTGGCTCTGCTCGGCCTGTGATTGGGCCAATGCTCGGAGATGCCGCGGAGAGAGCGCTGACTCAGCAGGGCACCAGCCTTGGCTGTTTTGGGGCTAGCGGCGTGTCCAGGCACATCAGATCGGGAGAAAGCATCACCAACCATCAACCATCTATCATCACATCATCTCATCACACCGTCCATATCATCCACTGTCTACGTGCTGCTATTATCCTTGACTCTTGCTTCCAGTACTCCCGCTACTAAACATACCTATCTATTGCCCCGTCGAAGACACCCTCACGAGACCCCCCGCTTTGTCTCTGTTCCGTCCTGCTACTTTGAGCTTCGCCAGCAACGGAGCCTGTTGTTGGAGCTCCATCGCTGACAAACTACCATTCTAGCTGTTCTCTGCTGCCGTCTTCTCTCCTCTAACTACACTCCGCGTTACATACTCACAAGATGGAACGGTTTAATCGGATGCTGCAGGCTGCCCAGGGCATGGGCATGAGCAACGCAGCTCCGGGTGCAGTAAGCTACTCCCACCTCGTGTCGCCTTGAGACATCGTTCTTGGAAGGAGCTTGATTTGAAGCCCATATCATTTTTTATTTTAGTTGTATGTCTTGGGATATATTATGGGACTAACAATATTAATTCTAGGATGCTCCCAACCTCATCGATAACTCAGAAACCGTACACATATCTTCATTGGCTTTACTCAAGATGTTGAGACACGGCCGTGCAGGTGTACCAATGGAGGTCATGGGTCTCATGCTGGGAGACTTTGTCGATGAGTTTACAGTTAGAGTGGTCGATGTATTTGCTATGCCCCAGAGCGGTACAGGTGTCAGTGTTGAAGCTGTCGATCCCGTATTCCAAACAAAGATGATGGAGATGCTTCGACAAACTGGAAGGTTAGTCCAAACATCACATCCCAGATTTGTCATTTTGTTTGCAAGATCTTTCGGGGGGCAAAATAGTTGACACTGTATAACCATGTTAGGCCAGAGACAGTCGTCGGTTGGTACCATTCCCATCCTGGATTCGGTTGCTGGCTTTCCTCCGTCGATATCAATACCCAACAATCCTTCGAACAACTCACTCCCCGTGCCGTCGCCGTCGTTGTTGATCCCATACAATCCGTTAAGGGCAAAGTCGTCATTGACGCCTTCCGTCTGATCTCATCCCAGACCTTGATGATGGGCCAGGAGCCACGCCAGACTACTTCTAACTTGGGTCATTTGAATAAACCATCCATCCAAGCGCTTATTCACGGTCTGAATCGCCACTACTACAGCATCGCTATCAACTACCGGAAGACAGGACTCGAGGAGAATATGTTGATGAACCTTCACAAGCACGTGTGGACAGAGGCCCTAGAGATGAATGATTTCAGAGAAGAGGGAAGCCGGAACGTCGACCGGTTAAAGAAACTTGTTAGCCTGGCAGAGGGTTACGAGAAACGGGTCAAGGAAGAGACTGAGCTGACCAAGGATCAACTGAAGACTCGATACGTTGGCAAAGTGGATCCGAAGAAACGTAAGTGCTGCCATATACCTTTCTTATTTGTTTCTTGTTGATGCACTTTACTGACTACTGAACTTGATACCCTACAGACATTGAAGATGTTGGCCAGCAGCTCATTGAGGATAACATCGTTGCTGTGTCACGGCAGATGATCGACAAAGAGGCCTCGTTAGCCAGGGATGCTGGCAAGAACGGAACACAGAATGAGTCGATGGAAATGGACGAAGAGCTATGATGTTACTGATTGGTTTTTTCTCTTTTTGGCATGTAATATCATGTTCTCCCTCTAGATGTTCTAATGTTATGTTCTCCCACTGTGCATGACGGGGATATATACCATACGCTTCACATGGAACGAGGATATACTACGATTTAGATGGCGAAACCACGTAAAGGCTTCAAAAGAGATTTCTTTGACCTAGCAAGCTCCGGACTGAGCGAACGGATAGCAGCTTGATATGATTAATGACAAGGAAATCACTACAGTGAATCCTTGAAAAATGAATCTACACGCGCACTTATACTGAAGATTCCCTGTAAACCATCCACGATATAACTGTTATACCAAAGCATGCGACGGCCAATGATTAAAAGCTGATTTCCGAACCCCGTGTTGTTGACCACCCTAAAAATCAGTGCCCTAATCATCCCCCAATATCGCCGTCTCGGAACACACGCTTCTGGGTTTACCGTGGATGGGAGAGGAACGGGAGAAAGATTGAATGTCGCCAACCCCTAGTTAGGGGAGGAAAAGGAGTCATGGGCCTTCGTCCACCTGTGACAAGGAGCCTCGATTTTCGGTTTATGCGTCGTCGGGCATAGGCATATGAGGAAATGGAGACTACAGTAGAAGGTAAAATTGACTCAATTGAATGAATGATAGGACGGAAAAGCTTTCAGATCAACAAGATATGGCATTCCATTGAGCAATTATAAAAGAGATAGACGCGAGTCTGCATGTGCATGTGGAAGATATATCGATACCAACGGAACAGAACAGCTCACAGGAAACCTAGCTGACGTTCTTGGGGTGGTACGACTGACGGAGCATTGGTCTCCCCAGCATATACAACCCTATGCACACGGGAGAGCAGTGTAAGCATAGTGTCAAATTTCGTTCCGCAGGGTTACAACTTTCAATTAGGTTGGAGAGGAAAAGAAAAGAAGAGAAAGTTGAGGAGGATGGGAGGATGGATTTTTTATACACAGCGGCTGAGTCAGCAGGCAGTTGCGGGCTTGGCACGTGCAGTCAGCCGTAGCGGGCATCAGGGATTATTCAACCTCCATTATTGCTCAACGCCGGAGCTTCGAGGTTTTTCCATCTACACTAGATATTTTGTATACAAAACTAATCATCCTGCACATCCATCCAATGGTCTGTGGGCATTGACTATGAGCATAGCCCAGTCCATATAATTCATATTGACGTAAAGTCTCCAACATGCTCAGTCGCGCCGTCCTGCCTCTTTTGAGGCCTCGTGCGGTGCCAATCCCCATCCGAGCTTCCTTCACATCTCCGTCACATTTACGATATTTTGCCAGCAACAGCAATCTCCCACCTCCTGGCGGAAGCAAGCCGCCTTTTTCCACCAACCCTTCATCCAATTCCCCACAACAGCCACAACAGCCACAACAGCCAGGACACAGGTTCTCAGAAAACCAGACAGAGTTTGAATCGAGCGGAGAAGCACACAAGAATACCGCTCCCCAATCCGCCGGAACTGGAGCTAGCGAAGGTGCAGCACAGTCCGGGAGTTCAGAGCCACAATCCGACTTCTCCAAGAGCCAACCGGAGTTTGAAACTGCGGCCGGTTCTCCGAAAGATGAGGCATCAGAACCCCAGAAACCCCTCCCAGATCTCACTCAAGGCATCCCCTCTACGATAGCGGACGAGCTGCAATCTCGCGCAAAACACCGCGGCCCAACCAGCCTCAACCTTACGGAGGATGAAGCGACCGCTGGAGATGGAGGAGACATCCCTAAAAATCCCTATGTATCGTCTGCCGAACGCCGACGCAACAAAATGATCAACTTCATGTATGCGGTGCTTTTGGGAGCCGGTGTTGCGGGAACGGCATACTTAGGCCGGAACTGGGAGACTGCAGAAGAGGAGCTTAAACACGAGGAAGCTCCATCGGGATGGGGATTCGGGCTTTTTTTCAACCGTATCAAGGCTCGTTTCTCTGACCTTAACAGCTACTATAAGGATCCAGCTTTCGAGAAGCTTCTCCCAGACGACGATCCAATGATGCGACAGCCTTATACCTTGGTTATCAGTTTGGAGGATCTCTTGGTTCACAGCGAGTGGACTCGGGAACACGGTTATCGGGTGGCTAAGCGACCTGGCGTGGACTATTTCCTCCGGTATCTGAATCAATACTATGAGTTGGTCCTCTTCACGAGTGTTCCCAGCATGATGGCCGATCAGGTTCTGCGAAAACTTGACCCATACCGTATCATTCGATGGGTCTTGTTCCGGGAAGCGACGAAATATGAAGATGGCGAGCACGTCAAGGTACGTTCTGTTTCCTGCAGTTGCTAGCGAATAGTTTACATTATACTAACTCTATTGAAGGATCTTTCCTACTTGAACCGTGATCTCTCCAAGGTCATCATGATCGACACCCACGCTCCCCATGCCAAACGACAGCCCGAGAACGCCATCATCCTTGACAAATGGAAGGGCAACCCCCGCGACAAGGAGCTCGTGGCACTCATTCCATTCCTCGAATACGTTGCTGGAATGGGTATTGAGGACGTGCGCCAAGTCATCAAGTCCTTCGAAGGCAAAAATATCCCCATCGAATTCGCCAGGCGCGAAAAGCTAATGCGCGAAAAATTCGAGAAGCAGCTCGCTGAAGAGCGTGCCAAGAAGCCCAAGTACAGCGTCAGCAGCATTGCATCTGCCCTGGGCATCAAGCCGGTTGCACCAACCATTGACGGCATCGATCCCGCCGCCGGCATGGACGAGGGCAAGATGTTGTGGGATCAGATTCGCGAGAGAGGACAGAAGCAGTATGAGATGATTGAGAGGGAAATTCGGGAGAATGGAGACAAGTGGCTTGCGGAAATGGCGGCGGAGGAACAGAAGGCTATAGACGAGCAGATGAAGGGGATGAAGAGTGGTTTCCTTGGATACCTTGGGATCGGTGGTGACGACCAGTCCAAGAAATAAGCTAGGGGATTGACTGTCGGTATCCCGGGATGTTTCTTCTCTTTCGATGCTGGTGAGACTTGAAATCAATATTTTCGACCCAATACCATTTTTTTCGCATCTACAAACGCAAAAAGGGGAAGGCCCGGTTATGAGATCCATGAAGATGGATATTCCTGACATATCTATTCGATCCTTGTCAAAGTCAAGCCCCTTTGAAAAGATCGTTTATCTCTACTTATCTCAATATCTCTTTTATTCCCGCGTTATTTTTCTACGTCGTTTAATTTACGCAGCGGGAACTGGGAAGACGGACTTTTTTTGGGTTCCCCTTTTTCTAAATCTGGCAATGGCGTCGCTTGCCGTGTTTCTCCTCTCTTCATGGCATTTCTTCTGCTATTTCCCCATCTCTACGTGAAAAACATATCCGCTTTCCGCGCTGGTTTGAGTTGCGAGTTGGGTTTATTAGCTATATGGGATTTCCTTTTTTCTCCCTTTTGTCTATGCTTAGATATACTTCTTTCCATTATGCATCGTATCTGGCGGCGAGGGGGTCCATTTGGTGAAAGGTATTTGTGTGCCCAACATATATGTATATTATTTTTTAAACGATATCGGTTGCATTATGTCTTTCTATCTCTCTTGTTCAAGTATGTATGTAGCGTTCACTACCCAAAATGAATATACGTGGCTTGCCATCAGGGTGCTGCTATAGATCCAATCTACAACACCATCCAGATAAATCTAACTGCTTTTGAAGAAAAGCATTACCCTTCCAAGTCTAAAGTTACCCCCACTACCGGGCCACTACTTTGATGACTTCGTCTACCCTTTCCCCTTCCCATGAAACCCTCCCTGCCTTCATGTACAACCAGTCCCAACATCCCTTTCTCCATCTACAACCGTCATCTGAACTTTCCCCGCTCTTAGATCTCTCATCAACCTTTCTAGCGCTCCCACAAGTCTCTCCACTGCCTCCTCCGCCGTCTGATAATGAAAAACCAATCTCCCCGACCCGAAAACTTGCAACCCCTCCGCCGCACAATATTCCACAAAAGCCGCTGCGGGCACTAGCCCCGACGCCACAAGATCGATGAGGATCATGTTGGTCTGCACGGGAAGTTGGAATTTATAGCCCAGGGCTGAGAGGCGCGTGGCAGTGGCTTTGGTTAGGGCGTGCACGCACGGAAATTGGGGGATGGAGGTTGTTAGAGCCGCGTGGGCGGCGGCGGCCATCATTCCAGGCTGCTCAATGGATAGGTAGTTAGTTGGTGTGTGTAAGTCATGGGGTGTAGACGACGATATGCAAAAAAAAAAGGGGGAAATGAACGCCATACCTGCCTCGTTCCGCCGCCAAACATCTTCCGAAACCACTTCGCCCTTTCAATAAATGCGCGCGATCCAAGAATTATGCTGCCCATTGGCGCACCTAAGCCCTTTGCAAGGCATATGCTGATACTATCGAAACAGGCGCAGTATTCTTTCAGATCGACTCCTTCGCCCGCAATGCCGTCGAATAGCCGGGCGCCGTCGAGGTGCATGGCGACGGGCTTTTGGCCATCGGGGACGGGGAAGGAACGGACGAAGGCGGAGATTTCTTTAACATCTTTGAGGGGGAGAATGGTGCCGCTTAGGGTGTTTTCGAGGGATACGACTCGGGTTGGGGGGAAGTGGACTAGGGTTATCGACTGGTTAATTGACGGCTGCGGAGGTTGTTGTTTTGAAGGTCCAAGGTAGATGCGCATGATATGAGAATTAAGATAAGATCAACGGAAGAACTCACAGTTACCTCCTGAGACCATGTTCTTCTTCACGTCATTTAGTGTTAGATGTATCCCATTCGCGGGAATAACGGGGGTCACCGAAGCTTGTGACAATGCCGGTAAAGCTCCTGATTCCCAGCAGTAAACGTGGGCTCGATGATCTAGCAAAACTGTATGCGGTGGTTGCACCAAATGCGTCCGGAGACATATTTGGTTTCCCATTGTTCCTGAAAGAGCCCACAGTGCGGCTTCTTTCCCTGTAAGCTCGATGAGTTTGTTCTGCAGTGCATTGACCGAGGCATCGCCGGCTTCGTCATATATATCGTCGCCAACTGAAGCTTCGAGGATGGCCTACTCATACAAGTTATTGTAGTTAAATCGTTAGATACACTGATGAGCCATGACGATTATTCTTCTCAAGTTTGATATGAAAGGTTGAATCTCACCTGCATCATGCTCTCGGTGGGTACCGTCGTAACATCAGAGCGGAAATCGCTCCCTGCTTTCTGGATAGCCCTCTTTAAATTCGGCATCGCCGAATATCTATATGCTGTGCCTGGAACAGCCTCTTCCAGCCCGGCGTTTTCCTTGATTGCAACATCGTTGGTAGTATCGATACTGATGCCGGGGGCCATTGCGTCGCTTCAATGAACTGTATAGATAGGTGCCGCGGGGCGGGGTAGATAGGTCCGCACTTTTCAACGTAGAGTCAGGTGTTTTGTCTTAGGAAAGCGTCTGGTTCAGAAGTGATGATTATGGAAAGCTGGGTTATATACTTTCAACGTCTTGCTGTTATCATAGCATTCTCCAGTGCGGGGAAGATAGGCCTTATCGAATGGAGTGCGATTCGCCGTCGGGAAACGTACGGGCAACTCCCGAAAAGCCGGGAAACTTGACTTCTCCGGCGCCAAAAATAGTTTTCCGCCGCATGCCCGGAGACTTGAACGGCTTCTTAGCGTTCAAAAAGTCAAGTGTATGTGATGCAGCTTCCTGTATGTATTTGCAAGCACGTCTCATTTATTTTGGTATAGAGGAAGAAGACAAGCGCAACCGCTAAAATCAGGGAAGCAACTTTCAAGGTCTGACGATCCCGGCGTACCTTGCATTCATCCAAAAGTATCTTGCCATCCGGAGACATCCCAGATTCCTGTCATGTCAAACGGGAAACCATCCATCGTACCAAATGTGCCTGATATCGACATCATATCATTGACAATGTCGTTTTGCGTCAAACTTTCTGGAATGGCTATAGCAGAAATATCAGGTGTTTGGTTAGTTTGCTGGCCGCCCGGCGCATCATCGGGAAAGACTCCTGGCTGCTTGGCCAGAATTCGCTCGCAATGATCAATGCACATATCCGCAAGGTCCCAGTCGTACTCTACCCGCGCCTTATATAGTGCATCGCGGAGTACGTCTACTTTTGACAAGCACGATCTAGCGATCGTTGGGTCAGATGTTTCGAGAGCACAACGTACCAAAAGCGTGGCAGTCGATGTGAGATGGTAAGCGCTGTCTGCATTGAAGTGTAAGTATTATTTGTTTCTGTTATGAAGGCCATCGCTATGGCTTACATGGAAGCCAAAACTCCTCAAAATTAACTCTTCTTAATGAGGTCATAAACTGCACCACTTCCTCGGCTGCTCTCCTACACTCAGTTTGGAAATACTGGCGTCCCTCAGGGTTGCTTGGGTAATCCGAGTTATTAACCTCCTGCGAGTAAAACAAAGGTTAGACAAATTCAGACAATGTCAAATTTGAGTAGTGATACCTGTAATTCGACACGGCAAATAAGCATCTTTAGGGTCAAAAAAGCCAGATATAAACTGCTAGATCCCGAAACAGGAACAGGGGCTTCCGCTGGTGAGCACCTCAGCCACCCGGGAAGCGAATCCTCCCATATATCTAAATTCGTTCTTAGTCTTCGAAGAACTTTAGAAGTCTCATTCCGTGGTTTGGACTGGAGTCCGTATATTAGTGGGAGCAGATCACCAAGATTTTCAGTGAGTTGACACAAAGCGATGTAGCATTCTGCCGACTTTGCCCTTTGCGGAAGCGCACTCTCTTGATGTACAAGGACATCAACTGTAGGAAGCGGTACGTCATACTGGTTCCGATTGATCTGCGGTGGTACACCATGACCGTAGCTCGCCCTATTCACTTCTTAGTTCACACAGCATTAACTGGCAGGTAGAGGAGACGGAACAGTGGCCCTACCACCTATCATGAATGAGTACACCCCACCATAGACGGATACGCTGGTATTTCTCAGCCTGAGAGAGCTTCCAGTTAGTAGGGTCACGGTTGAGACCCAGGCAGTGAGACAAGGCAACTGTGCGGCCACTGTTGATTGCGTTTCCAGTCATAGAGAAAATGGGTCTGCCTGTCAGGTCTATTAGGGAAGAACTCAAAGTTGATAGCCCGGGTGCAGAAAATTCTTCATGTAATGCGGCAACTGCAAGGTTTACTGCGTATCGGATATCCGGTTTGGGATGCGGAGCCAAAACATGAGACTGTCCCCAATGGATGAGAGACATCGCATATACCTGGCACAACAAAGCTGGAGGAAGGCTGCCGTCGTCCAGTTTGTAGGATTCCTGGAAGGCAGTCTCATCGAATATCGGAAAGGAGGCATTGAGTTTATTCAGAAAGCTAATTTGAGCGTGATATTAGAGCGTGAGATAATGCAGTCCAGGTGGCACTTAAGGTGGAATTTCTTGCATACATTGTGACCAGCTCATGCTTAAAAGGACCCAAAATCTGCTCGAGAATCTCCTTTTGGCTCTCTCCTGGAATGCCAGTCGTCCGGAGACCTTGCCTACGTCTTGAGACGGTGGTATATAGGATCGGCTTCTTAGGATCGTTAGAGTAAACGTTGTATGGAGCCTTAGCGTCTGGTCTTTTTGTCGAGTTTTCAGGCATAAACCGCTCAATAACCTGAGCATCTTCTGCAGCAACAGGTCCGATAATATGAACCGATTCACCCAGCGGTTCTTCAAATCGGCGCGGAAGACTGTGGCCAGCTTGGATGTCGCTTTGAGGAATAGATCTTTGATTCCAGCTCGCTGCACCAGCAGCGGAGACAGGTACTCCTGAGGGATTTTGAGATGGATAGGTAGGCTTCCGCTTCCGCGTATTCTGAGATCCATCGGAAGGACGCTTCCTTCCTCCGGTGTTGTGGTCATGACGCTGAGCTCTGATAGGGCTCAATTGCTCCTCGCGATAGTGACAATCAGCCCCCTGGACACGGCAAAGAAGGCAGGACTGGCCTGGCAAATCAACTGTACAGCGAGATTTCCTTCTGCGACACAAATCACAAGCACGAATCTTGTGGGATCTGTAAGGACGAGCGCCAGTTGACATAGGGACTGAAGGGTAATCCTTCGGAGGCCCGCTAGGGGCAGGGCTGGCAGATGCTGACATTTTATCTCTTATCCGTTGGCCAATTACGCTTTAAAAAGACCGCTACAACGAGTTATTCTCAGACTTAGAAACATCTGGTCTCAGTGGCCCTCATATGAAAGCCATTGCAGTCAACAAGTAACCAATTGTAGCGTCTCATAACAATAATCATGATACTAATACTAATTCTCGAAAGCCCGAAGGATTTCATCCGGCAAGGAAACCGAACCCCAAGAGGATATCGACACGTGACCGAGCCAATCAGCACGTGATATGTATAGTCCGCACGTCGAGAATAAAATACGCTACCTCGGAGTACCCCGTAGGGCCGTCGATATTTCGAAACGATAAGGATCTAAAACCCACAGGAAGGACAGTAGTGGGCAGATGAAAACATCCTAGAAGCCATAGCGATACCCACACAGACAATCGTAAATAACAAGAGAAGAATTCTCATACAAGCGTGCTGAGCCGTGCTCCATCCTCCATGTAAGCGCACCCTGACCTATCCACCATTTGGCGCATCATTTGCTGACATTGCGCTGGAGGTTCATTATTTGTCGCCGATGAGCTAGTACTGAAGCAGTATTTTTGGCCGTTGGAACAGGGATGGGTCGGACATTGGAATGTCATCCTCAACGACCTCAACCATTTTAAGTACTAACTACTGGTGCGTTTGGCGTGGGGTAGCACTGTAGCAGTGGTGTGTTGCTATTTTAAGAACCTTTACGCAGCAAATACAAACTTTACATTGGACAGGATCGTGAAAGGTACAAATCGTTGCGTCGCCCTTCGTGTTTCTGCAACGTCTGGATTCTTCATCGTTTTCTTCCATGGAAACATAACGGGTTCAATTGCCTGTCAAATCTTTATATTGCTTATGCCAGGAGGTACACACATGGGCATCGGAACATAGGGTCTTCTTCACGCAAATCAACGCGGTTTTTTGCAGCTCCTCGAGATTATCCTGGCACAGCCTCAAAAAAGGCCGAACCTAGTTAGATTGGTGTTTGCTAGCTGCAGGCCGAGTGAACACTGCAGCTAGCAAACAAAGTTACAAACGACAAACAAAGAGCTAGGTCAACAATATATTCATCAGCCCCATCAACATGACATATGCTATTCACTCGAAAAAACTGAAGTCTGCTGCGGGTGATGTGTACCTGGCGGGAATCGCAATTACGGCTATGGAAGAAGGCGAGTCGATGTCGACGTGGAGTCGGCTCGAGAATCCCGTCAGCCTTGGACCGGACGTGATAATTGACGCAGATGCGATTGCAAGTCCATTGACTCCCCCTCCCCCAGCAGACAGCCCTATCTCCAGGAGACGGCCAACAAGCCCGCCGCCGCAGCAAGGCTCGAACGATTACCCAAACGACGTTCATTCCAAAGGTCGTGCTCTACTGGGGTGTTTACCGCCGAAAATAATTGAGAGGTAAGCCTGACGTTCCCATCGTACTACGTTACTTGCATTACGCTTGTTATTATGTTATGATTCCGAGTAGGGAATTCTAAGAAGGAGATTTGTATCTAGTGAATTGAGCTTATTTGACTTTTAGGATATTGTATATCGTGGATGCAAATTCTTTTGCATCTCTTGCGCTGCTTAACAGTGAATGGTGGAGGGTGTCTAATCTGCCTGAGCTTTATCGTTACCATCTACATAGTTGCATCAATGCCGGTTTAGTCAACAACGGGAACGTACAGTATCCTTGGGAATCGGAGGACCTATGGACTTTGAAGCGAAGATTTGCTCGCGAAGCAAGAAGAAATTTGTTCGACTCTTTTCTAAGGCCGCAGAAGACCCTTGTTAATCTCATTTCAGCTTCAACAAGCTCGTCATCTGCATTTCCTCAAGGGGAAGCATTTCGGTTTACCTTCTCAGCGAATGGACGGCAGCTTCTAGCGCTCAGTTCCTCAAGGATTTGCGTGATTGATCTGTCCACGGAACCAATCTCGGTTTCCTACGAATTGAAGACTTTGAGACGACCGGTTGCAGCTACGATCCTCGACAATGCGAGTTTACTCGCGGTGGTTTCCTCAAAACATCAAGCAAACATATACCGCTTGCTTAACGACAACGTGAAGCTCATCCAGTCGATTACTTTGGACAATGTGCCTCGTACAATTTCATTATCGCCAGAGGGAACAGTTTTGGCTATTGCTTACGATGGAGGAATTGAGGTTCATGCTCTTGGAGAACGTGCCTTAGCGACCGATCGCAGGGCTGTACGATGTTTCGATATCGACATGCTATCATTTTCAGGAGACGGTTTGATGTTAGTTGGCTCGTCGAACAATCCTCTCGAAGCTAGAATGGTTTCTATATCACCGCCTCTGTATGTGGACCCAGATTCCGAGCTGCCATCACCCGAATTACAGTCGCGGATGTGGACGACACAAATGTTATCACCACATATTACCATTGGCTACAATAACACAGCTCTTATTCCCTCTAAAGTTGCTGGCGAAAGTGCGACTTGGGTCGTTGGATACGACACCCAGTTACAAGTTTTTCGACTCGGCCAAATTGACGACCCCAGGGCTGGGTTTACTTATTTTGTGGGACCCGGAGGAGATGGCCAAGTGAAAGAACCCGGTCCAAGCTTTGTGCCTACAGCGAGCTGCAATGGCGAGCTATTGGTATTGGGTTTTCAAGGTTCTGGGATATGGCTTTACGGAATCCCAGATGTCTCCGACCGACCCTCGACGTCTAATGTGACCGTAGAACGGGACTGGGGATATCATCAGGCTCGTACCAATTCCCAAAGGCTTAACAAAGTGATTGCGCCTCCTAGTCACTTGGTTCATGGACGGTCGCTGCCATCTATGGATGATATCGCAATCACCAAATGGGTGGACAGTGCCAAACAAGGGACACCAGGGAAACAAGGCTTTCAACGACTGGTGGCTGCAGCCCCTGGAGGCGTTAGCCCTCTTTTTGGAGGAATGGGTAGTGACCATCTGCCGGTGGACGGTGGCAGAATTGTGATCTATGACTTCGCGCGTTCACCGACAGACGGGAAGACGGTTAATGTGACGATTGAGGTTGGCGAAGCAAAGCCTATCCCTTTACCTGAGCGGGACTCAACCCTCGACGTTGAAGTTGAGCTGGAGAGGAGGAGAACTCAGGTCAATCGTCGTGGCGGATTGGGCCAAAATCGCAACGCCGTCATTGAACGCTCTGCCACGCTCGCCCGGCACCGCGCCAGTATTGGAAGTACGCATGTCGAGCCTACTACGCCCACAAGAGTGCACAGAAATAGCATTTCCCAACCTAGTTCCCCCACCGATCCTAATCTCGTCGCCGACTTCCAGACTGTCGACAGCACGTACTCAAATACCCAGCCGCGATCTCAAGACATTCTTAGTCGAGCTGCTACAGCAGCGGCAGCTAACCGTGGCCGCCATCGCTACCAAAATGCCCGTTATCCGCAGTCGGTCGCTTCAACAAATAGACGACTCCTTATACCTCATGAAAGCGACGCGGATAATTGGGTACCTCCACCGCCACCTTACACTCCTAATGCGGACGGACCTCTCCCGGAACACATTCAAAGAACGCTGCTTCCCTCAATGACGGAGCCCCTGCCGCAAGGAAATAATATGAATCACCGCCAACAACTTCGACGGACGCAAACATCCCGATTAGAATCCATGACACATAGTGCCATGCAACGAACCCGCTCGACCATGGAACGTATTTCCGCTCCAAAGCCGAGACCGAGAAGGTCACCGGCTTCAGGTGACGACAACCCGTTCAGGGAAAATATCTTTTTGCCTGAGCCTCCCAATGACAGAGCGGTGGTCCCTGAGGGTGTGCCTCAGATGGTTAGCCCAAGCTTAGACTGGCCTGCTCCTAGACCTGCGCGACGCCTTGATAATTACCCATCGGCCCCACCCGGGCTGATTGAGGATAGCAGCGCAGGATTTTCTCACTTCTCAGTTCTACCCCAGCGACTTTCGATAAATACCCAAGTCCCGACAACCTCACCAGAGTCGACTCCTTCGGGATTTGCCCATGTTACTTCAGCGGAAAACTCTTCAGGTAGACCGTCTGCGCTTTCCGGATCTGCGCTGCAAGAACGTCTGGAGCGTCCTACCCCTCCCACGCCCATAGACTCATCACAATCCAACGCTATGCCAGCTCGATCAACTGACAGGAATGGACCTACGCATCATTTAGTCCATGGGCCCCATGCGCTGCCTTCACCTAGCACTTCTGAGCCGCATATTGTAATGCGGCAAGTAAATAACGCAACTGCTGCTCCTCAAAATTTCATTGCAGGTCGAATAGACTCAAGGGAGCCGAATGCCAATATTTTCCGACCAGAGCAGTCGGAGAGTTCGAGACCATCCCATTCGGGCTCAGGGAACAGGCGCAACTCTCCTCCCCGCGCTGGTCGGTCAAACTCTTCTCCTACTATAACAAAACCCCAGGCTATATCCACGCCCCATTTACAGTCTAATGAACTCCGTCGTATGGAAACTATCTACAGCATTCGCCCAAACCACCAGGTTCATAGGTCTAGGCCAAGATCACAAGACATGCCCCGGCGTAAACCAGTAGCTGGTGGTACCTTTTTTGATAGACATACCGGGAGAATCATTTCCGGTTCTCAGTCCGATGCAGGAGTTGGACAATTAGCAAGAACAGAAGATATGCGGGAGAGAGTGACTGAATGGAGCCAGGCTAATGCGGAGAAGAAAAAGAAAAGAGATAGCAGATGCTCGATTATGTGACGGTATAACCGAGACCGACAGCGGGCCGATTTCGTTATCTGTGTTTTCGAAGCCCTCGGGGATACTTCATTGCCCATCAACCTTCGACTATAATTCGCATTTTTTATACACGTACATTCTTCCTTTCACAAAGGCCCCAGATCTTTTTTGCTATGCAGCGTCCAGTCTTTTAGGGAGCACTTTCCCTCGAGACAGTGTGTGATTTGATCTATTCCACGTCTTTGACGATGATAATACATACAATCTTATGAACGATTTTCCTTATAAGGCCTTCTTTTTATTTACCTGGCGGGGAACACCTTCTTTTCGCTTCTCAAAAATTTAACCTCCTCCTTTCTACACCTGTTGGGACACTTTTTCCATTCCATGTATATAACCAATTTAAAGTGGAGGAAGAGTTGCATTTCATTCTTTTTTAAAGTTATTGAGTGCTCACAAGTGCAATGCTTGTTTGTTGTCTTTTTCTTAGCCCGGCAAGACTGCTATTTACTAAGCCGGAGATTTATTTTGTTGATATTCACACAGCCTCTGTCAATCATAGATCCGGGCTCATCAGACCGAAATGGTACATGCATTGCTCTGTACTGAGTGGCTATCTCCTGGGTAGTATCCTGCTCGAATAACGAATAAGGAAAACGACGCATTTCTAATTTTCACCCCTTTCCTCCCATGAAACGTCATGGTCGCTACTGTGCACGGCTGGAGGTATTATTCCATAGTTCATGGAAGTAGTTACTATTGAATTACCATCGTTTCTAAACGGCGATACCAAAAATAGCTCCCCGTGACATAAGCATTAATTAATTCTCTCCACAACGCGGGCTTTCCGGCCAGAGATCCCTGACCTTCGAATCTACGGGTATTCGATGATCAGATACTTGACTTCTCTTGGCCAACATTCGACAGGAATTGAACATTTAGCGAAGATACTATAGTCTCTATCTCCTGCCAACTTCAGCTTGATATATAATAGCCCACTCTGATTCAATATCATCGTGGGGAAGTTACTGCATGGATAAACCTGGCAGCTCACCATGCTGTCCGTAGTTGCGGACGCTATCGTTCATTGGGCTGTGAGATAGACACCAGTCAGCCTCATCTGTATTGTTATTTCAAACACAGTAACAGTGCAAGTTGAGCCTCACCCCACATTGCGCTGACTTCACAGATCGACGTCTTCTACCGAGGAGCTATCCACGACTTCGGGATGCTCAGGAAGACATACATTTGGAACTACAAACGGGACATTATCACCAGGTAGGGAACTCTGGTCTGTGAGCTTAGCATTCAGAGTTAAAATTGATCTCCCTTCTGCTTGGTCCCCGGGAAGCTTGTGCAGGTCGTTTTGAGCTGAATAATGTGTTGCACTGCCCACTGACAGCATGGCGGAGTGTTTGATCACACGAAGCTTGCCTCCCTTGACGGTGGTTATATATATCTATATGCGCTTTCAGTCAATGCATGTTGACTGTTTCTCATAACGATGAAATCTAGTGGCAGTCGAATTCGTCTTGAGCTGATTTCTTCGCTTGCCATCACCTCTTCTTCTCACATGCAACCTTCAGTACTTAATCAGAGCTGTGTGTGACACCCACTGCGCTATCTCAGCTATAGCTGTCAACTCAATACTTGTCTTGACTGCAAGAAACTGAAACTGCCGTTGAATGATCAGCGACTTGGAATATTGTTGTAACGCAACAATCCTGTTGAAAAGCGCTTTCCCCCCGCTGGCTTTTCTTCCACAATGAGCACATCAAAGTCAAACCCCAACGGGCTACCCTCGCCCAGCCTCAGGCCATTATCTTCGAAAGATCCCCCGCCGACGTATACGCTCGATGACCCCAATGCGACCTCTGGAGCCCCATTACCGTCGCTTCGAGAGCTTCGCTTCGACCCAACCGGTCCGCAAGTAAACTATGTGAACCCTACGACTGCAACACCAGTCACGGTCGACCAATGCATTGCGCATTTGAAACTTCTGGCTGCTGTAGCCGACCTTCGAGATACTATTTCGGCCACTGACGGTCTTTTCAATCTGTATGACAAGGATTCTCAGATTTATCCGACAGAGGAAGAGAGGCTCAAAGCTGCCCAGTTGATTAGGGAGAAGCGATGGGCGGTCTACGTTGGCCGCGCTGTGGACAGATTTACTGTCTGGCACGAGAAGTGTGTTCCGAATGGCGGCTTTGGTAGTAATCAGGGTGGCATCACTATCTATGATATAGAAAGCTCCGGTGTTCTTGAGCGTTCTATGACCTGGGAAAACACGATTATTTGGACTGCTGATATTATGCCTCCCTTGGGTTAGACACTCCATCATTGCGTTTAGTTGTCGGTGCTAACTATTTTGTTCTAGATGTCTTGATGGTGTGGCACGCCTATATGCTCAACCCCCGAGATTTCCTCGAAGACTGCATTCGTATGGGTAAAATGAGCTTTTGGGTAACAGGTCTGCCGTGGGAAGTTTTGAACTTTTGCATCAATAATCAGACGTTCGACTACCAACCCCCAGCTGAAGCAGCAAAATATTTCCGCATGCAGACAGGTCTCGAATGGGAAAACACCCATGATAGCCCATGCAAGTCCCTAGCCTGTCCGCGGTGCCAGGGTCAGGTCATGATTTCGTGGCAAGAGGAAAACCCACAGATCGGCTTGTTGGATCACCCCTTTGAAGATTGCAGTTGTTACGGAGACAAAAACCTCAGATCTGCATGCAATCATTGCGGGATTACCATAACGCATGAAAAGCTACGGCTCGCCAAATTCCACTACGACGTAACACGCCTTATGATGAATGGTGTGCCCATGCCAGGTACCATTTTAAACAGAGACGGGGTACCGGAAAATCCGAAAATGGGGCACCATCGTCCTTCATTCCCCAGTCATCTCATACAGCTAGTAATTGGCCATCCACTCCTTAGTTTAATAGATATCAACCACAACGAGTTTGCATCAATGACAATGGTCCGCAATTTCATAGAAGAGAGCTTGAATGACTCCAAACAGGTCAGCAGGGCACGCAAGGGTTCGCCATCGATCCTCACAAAGGAAGAACGCACGGCCATACGCAAAATGATGTCCCGGTATTGGGAAAATTCGTCACCCTTTGCCCTCGACCTCGTTGGCGCTGTTATCCGCCAGGGCACGTTTATCAAAAAGATGGACGACATTGACTGGATCCATTCCCCCGCCCTCGACTCAACAATGAAACGGCTAATCAGAAAATACACCTACTTTTTCCGCATAATCTGCGAAAATCCAACAAAAATGGCCGTCCCAACCCTCGACGTCGATCTCGCCTGGCACACCCACCAGCTCTCCCCATACAGCTACTACACATACTCCACCTACCAAACAAAAGGCAAGTTCATCGACCACGATGACAAGGTCACCGAGTACAAGCTCTCCAGCGCATTCCAATGGACCTCAAAGCAATACCAACGCCTCACGGGTGGCCAAGTATACAGCGAATGCACCTGCTGGTACTGCGAAGCCATCCGCGAAACGCACAACAGTGGCCTCTTCAAATCCTCCACGACCGCCCAGGCCCAAAAGGCCGCAGACGAGCTACACAGCCGGGAGGACATCGCCTCGTACCCAGCCAAGGGACCTCACATCTCCGCCCACAGCGCCGTGCGTCCACGCGACTCCCTCAGCCCGCGCGTCGCGGAGATGGAAGTGAAGAGATTGCAATCGCAGTATGTAAAGGCCGTGCGCCGGATCCAAAAGCGCGGATTGAAACTCGGGAAGGGTGGTGGTGATGAGAAGCGCCGGTCAATATCGTCCCTGGGGTCGTCATCGTCAACATCCAAAGGGAATAGTAACCCTTATACGGCAACACCCGTGGTCTGGGGAGCCGCACTTATGTTTCCTTGCTACGCCCCCTTCGCGGTCGATCCGAGTATTAGTGCAGGAATGTACCCATGCAACCCGGCGTGCATGAGTGTGGGACCGGGAGCTGCGGGCAACTGTGTTGGGGCAACATGCAGCGCAGAGGCTGCGGCGGGGGGATGCGGGTGGGCGGACGGTAGTGGCGGGGCGTGCACTGGAGGTGGTGGATGCGGCGGCGGAGGGGGCGGAGGAGGCGGAGGAGGTTGTGGGGGAGGAGGAGGCGGTGGTGGGGGGGGATGTTGATTTCGACCATTGGGGTGTATATGTATGGGTTTCTGGTTGGATGTGTGTGATGGCTTGACGAAATTGGGCTCAAGGGGCTATTTCTTCCTGACGGGTTCATGCGATACAATTTATGTCTCTTTTCCTTTTTTTCCCTTCTGGAGTTTAATCATGATGTTTTCGCCCTAATAATGTCCCACACGGTCATTGGCATTCTTCTAGGTTTGAGACGCAGATTGTATAATTATTCTCTAATAATCGAGGTCCTGCTTACTTGACCACCAAGTTAGAATAACAGACACATAACATAGCATGCTAAGTGTTCGACCGTAGGGTACGGGTATGTGTCTATAATTTAGTAACTGATTGCCTTTTGCACTGAAGTGGAATATATGAAGAGGGGAGTATGTATTCGGACGAAGGCTGATCTTAAACCCATCATGGCGTGATATAAAGGGGTAATGGCTAGAAAATCAACAGGAACCGCCCAGATTCTTGAAACAAAAAAAGAAGACAGGTTATAAACACCGAGAAAATCCCATTTCACCCTTCTCCTCTTGTGCAGGTTGATGGGAAGGGAAAGATAGGCTTTGGAGACAGAACTGACCGGTATAAAAAAATAAATTATTGAAGATGGGACATTCGAGAATTTTGGCAAAGTAAATGGAAGAAAGGTGATAGATATAAAAGCTAGGAAATTGTAAAAAACCAGACGAAACGAAAAGAAACATCGAAAAGAGACGCGCGATCTATTCCAGCAGTGGGCAGTAATTTATAGCCATGAAAACCGTGATAACCAAATTCGCTATAAAAAAAAGATAGATAGGGCGACGAAAGATAGTAATTAAAATGATAAAAGAAAACTCGGAACAATTAGGCAATGCCCTGCGTCTCCAACCCTTGCACCGCATTGTATGAGTAGGGGAAATCCACTAACCCATCTAGCATCCAATTCAGCGGATCGAACACTTCGTAATTCGGTTCCATGAACCCGCCCAAGAGGCCCATCCCGTTTCCGGGTCCGGACGTATTGAGGCCGCTTCCAAGGCCTGTACCGTGAGAGGGTGGTGCGGGTGCGAGGCTGGGATCTGCCCCAGCAACACCGGGAGTCGAACTTGAGGTGCGAAAAGGGGCGACGGACGATGATGAAGAATCGGCGTTGGAGTCTGGGTTTGTCGGGTTTTTGAGGAATGCTGGGGACGTTGTTAGAATCACGGTATCGTGAAAAAGGTGACAGGGGACAGAAATGTATATGAATGGAAAGGGGGCTGAAATGAACATACACTCTAGATTCCTTCCCTTGGCCTGGAAGTCTTCCCTCCATCGCCAAACCGAGTCGTAAACGAGCGACATACTCATGCGACATCTGACTTTCAGCTGTAGGGTATCGTCCATATCGGACTGGCTGGACGAAGAACTTGCGACATGCGGGGTGGTCGGTGCACCGCCAGTCCTCCACATTTGAGCCAATACCTCTGCCAACCGCTCTGGGAGATCATTACTCGTAACGGACATGCTTCGTAGGGCCCAGATGGTCCTATTAAATAGATTTTTAGTGTACTCGAGATCGATATGTACGGCAAATAAGCTCTTGCAAAGCTTCAGTAGAATAAATCCCGCCGCTAAAGTCATTTGATATATGTAGTTTGGACTATATGCAAGGACGGGCCCGACGGCAGTTTCGAGATTTAAAGCCTCGTCGAGGAAGAGGGTAGTGGCAAGGTACAGGGACATGAGACCCTGGCGGTAGTCTTTGGCCGTTGGGTTGTCGAAGAAAGCTGAAAGACGCAGGTGGAGGCCAGCTGCGCGAAGATACAGATTCGTTATGGCTAGCGAGTTAAAGTGTTAGAATATGCCTACGGCGGCAAGAATGGAGTCACTTACAGTTTTGTTCCTGTCTCAACTGACCTTCTAACTCCTCGAAATCCTTCGCGAGAATGGTAGTTATAATGAATCTTTCATCATCACTAGACAGACCCACAGGATCTCGAGGGTTGCTATAAAGGCCCCTTGTTACCTTATCGCAAAACTTCTCGATATCAAGCCGACATTTGATTTCCTTTGGGAGCTTGAAGTTTTGGTCAAGAGATTCGGGAGACGAAAGCGTCCAGTCAATCAACGTCTGCGACGGTTGGCCATAACCAGTTGCTACTCTGGTGAGAAAGACGGCACTTAGTAAGGACTTCCACACACTAGTAAAAGCGAAATAAGGGAGTAAAGACAATAGGTATTATACCTTTGAGCAACGATGTTACAAACAGCCCAAGTCTTAACTCTGTCCTTCAACTCTCCTTCCCTGAACTCGACCCTAAACTTAGAAAAATCCTGAGCATGTGACGGCCGATGGAGACCAATCTGCATTGCTATTTGCATCATCATGCCACAGAGCATAAAAGTTGGATCGGTCGATGTGCTGCTAGTGGGGAACGGCCATGTGCATAATAGCGCAAGCGCTTTTACGACATGATAGATTTGAGGGACATCCGCTAGTGTACTCCATACCAATCTCGAAACTGGTCCAGACAGGGCATTCAGAAGCCCAGGGTCGGCCTGATATCGACGCGAACCAACACTGATAATTGTCCAGAAGAGGAGAGGCGACGTCGAAAAATAGTCTTCAGGTAACTTTTCTCGATCCAAAAACGGGAGATATGGATGATAGAATGTGAAGAACCTAGTCCACAGTTAGCATAGCTGTAGCTTTTTCTCCTGGGATTCAAGCCGAGAGTACTAACAGGCTAAAGAGCTCCGTAACACGCTCCGGCGTCACCGAAACGTCTTCAATGCGCTTTGTCATAACAAGCTGACTGCCAGGGCTTCTCAGGAAATGCGAAGAATCCAGCCCCGACCGAAGGTCAAGCAACGACGCAACAGCCTCTTGGGACCCCATATATTGATCCTCTCCGAGTTCTGTTGCCGGGTGATATACGTTACGCTGAGACGGATTGAACGGCGTGGAAATGGACGAAGAATCTTGTTTGACGGGCGGAGTTGACTGATGCTGTTGCTGGTGTTGCTGGTGCTGCTGCTGAGCATTGGCGGCCGCATTGACATTTGCAATTTGTCTTCTCAGCTCGATGATCTCACGTTCCATTTCCGCATTCCGACTACGCTTGCCAATACGTTTGAAATTGGATTCGATCTTGCATTCCAGCTTGAGACGGCGGCAGCGTGAGCATGTGGTAAACGGTTCTTGTATAACATCGCATCGGAGCTGTAACACAGTAACGTCAGTTCTGCGAAAGGCATGCCAGCAATGTCGTTCCCAATAATATAGAAACTGTTAGCACTATCTCACCTTCTGCTGACGACACTCATTACAAGCCCTCTTCACCGGCTGCTTCCTCCTCTCATCCTGCGCATTATTAATACTACCATCCCCTTCCTCAACATCATCCGTGCTCCCAGGCGAGCTATCCATTCCCGCAATAGATACATGCCGCCTCTTAGCCCCCGCACCGAAACCAGACGCCGAAGCAGGAGACGGACCAGCAGCAAACAAACCAGCGGTATTCCTCCTTATGGGGCTAGGCCGCGGGCTGTGACTGTGACCAGCATGACCGTGCTGCTCTGCCGGCCCAGCGCCTGTCGCGCCTCCTCCCGGTACCCTTCCAGCTCCGCCTGCAGCAGCTATTATTCCTTCCGAGCCACCACCAGTACCACCCTCTCCTCCGACACCGCTACCATTTCCGACGCCAACGCCAGGGACACTGCCACTGGCACTGCGTCTGCGGCCGTCACCGAATGCCAGGGCAGCCACGCTTGGAGTCGTTGTGACTGGACGAGACCAGCTCCCCGGGGAAAAAGAAAAACGGAGAGGGGGAACTTCGCGGTTGGGCTAATGTTCCAACGGGCCCTGATTTGCGACAGGAACCCCCGATTCCGGGACAAGGGCGTGTTGAGGGCTTGGGTTGGATGAATTGGCAAAGGCCGCCCGTTCTAGGCAAAGGGCGGGCCGGGGTGGGAAGGTGATCCCCTTCTTTTTGTTCTGAACCTCCCCCGTCACGTCGCGTGGTGACGCAGTCGAATGGATATTGACTGCGTAGATACGGGTGAGTCCTCAAGTGACTTAATGCGCACAGCTGCCGGTTGGCGGGGTTGCTTGTGAGGAATGAACTTGGTTTTGTCCGATGTCGGTGGTTGGTGACGGTGCGATGTGTGGGCGATGTCACGTGGATAGCAATCCGGTCATGTGACAGCGAGGGGCAGAATGCGATGATGTAATCAGGGCGGAGTGCCTTATCGATAACAGCAACAGAACTGAATGACGCCCATACTTGAAGCTTAACCATTTTTAAATGGAAAGGAACCAGAAATATAAAATAAATATATAAAAGGCCTAATCACAAATCCTGCCAAAACATGGCAACCGCTTCCAAACACCGCACTCCGCTCCCCAAACAACCCCTCTCCAAACCAAACAAGAACTCTACGCCTTCAAATCCTTCTGCGCAGCCTGCAGACCTCGAGTTGAGATCCACCGTTCTGCATATGACTGAAGATATCGATCTAGAGGAACAAAAGCAGAAGGAAGTCCCGGTTATTGAATTCGACTCTTCCAGGGCTCCTCAGCCCTTCCTGGATGGGGAGGAGGCATTGGAAAGATTGAACGCGGCCAGGAAAGGCGTGGCTGGATGATGGCTTGTTGAGGCAGAATGGGAAACAATAATGAGAAAGAGGAGCAAGAGTGTGCTTTTTTCGCTTGTTAATATGGCCACTTACATTGGTTGGCCGCCCGACAAGGGGGAGGAAGTCTTGTTCGAGTGTTCAGGAAGCATTACTATATATCACGAAGTTGAAAGGGCAAAAGTGTGGCATTTCCAGAGATTGCCCTTGAACTAGACGACTAATGTTAATATACATTTCAACGGGCGGGAAGATTTCAGGAGTTTGAACCAGCAGGCGCTGCGACACGACATGCAAGGCAGAGAGGGAGATACAACCCCAGTGGAGAAGGAATTGAGAGAGCAAGGCAAAACTAGAAGACACAGAAGCATGACAAAAAAGGATGAAAACTCGTGAAAAATCACTGTTGTTCGAGAAAATAACTTCCCTCAATACCACTTCAGAAAATTTGCTTGTCCATTGAACTGGACATCGTCTCGCTTATTCGAAATTATCGCGTAAGTTCATGGACGGGTCTATGTCTTTTTTCTTTTCATTGTAATCGTCAATCGTAAACTGAAAGCAAGCCCCGCTCCTGGTTTACGAAGAAATGCCAGAAAACGGAAGAATGAAAAGGAAAAGAGCTAGCGCATAAACAGCACATGAAAGAAGTATTATATAAGGTTATCAAACGGAAAAATAAGAGCGCTAGATCAAGGGCAACATTCTTGCATTTCAGAAGAAAACAATAGAAAGGGGAGGATTGCGGAATTTGAATACGGAGATTCGTTAATCATCATCTCATATCAACGGCGCTTGATGATACATGTCGCTCATGTAACGTTCAATCATGTCAACGTAACTCGCTTAAAAAGAACAAAAGGCAAAAAAAAAAAAAAAAAAAAAAAAAAAAAAAAAAAAAAAAAAAAAAAAAA